>BOPP01000013.1:2018038-2058053 GCA_017312745.1 Gryllus bimaculatus
GCTCCAGCCCCTTCCCCCGCTAGACGAAGGGCCCAATGCCGCCGCCGCCACCGGCCCGTCGATACTGTGAGCCGCGCAGGGGAGTAACCCCGTTTTGCCTCCCCCGACCTGCTTGGTACAAATGGATGGACATCGGGCGAATGCCTTTACCCCACCCTTGCAAGTGTTCGCTACTGTAAATGTGTACTTTCTTGGCTGAAACCACCTCTGTGTTCGTCTGTTGTATTAGAACAGTAGTTCTCTAAAACATTTGATTCGCGGTTCATCTTTCGTCCTGGGGACACAGTGGCACTACAAGAGTAGCAAACCTGCCAGCAATAAAACTTAAGGTGTGTGTGTGTGTGTGTATGTGTGTGTGTATGTATGGGGTAAGGAGGGTGTGAAACTGAAAAGAGTTTGACGGAGTGAGAGTGTGATGGAATGACTGAATTATTTAAGGAGCCAGAGGGTGAGTAAATGATAGTGATGGAATGACAATGAGAATATGGAGTGGAGAGGGAATGATATTGAGGAAGTGAGTAGGGAATGAGAGTGAGCAACTGGGAACGGGAGGGTCACCCTGCAACAGCCCTGAGCCTTCCGTTCGTTTGTATTTATGCCGGAGTCTTACGTTTCGCCTTTTCCGGTATACATCTATTCCTACACATTTCACGTTTCGAATACATCTATTCCTACACATTTCACGTTCATCTTCAATACGTTCACGGGCATGTGCAATATGTTAACAGACAAAAATAGCACGGTAGAAAAGGTTGTGTATGAGAGTGAGATAGATAATAAGCGAGAGTGATGGGCCAGTGGGAGAGAGTGAATGTTAACATGATAGTGAGTGAGAAGAGTGACAGTTGATGAGACAGTACGTATGTGTGCTTTTACTGGCCATTCCTGGATAATAAAGCAGTCTACCATTATGACTATGATTCGATTGATAATGGATTGTAATGGGATTATGCTGCCATAAGGTGTGTAAACAGGATTCGAATGTCCAGTCTGTCCGTTGTGCGTACTGTGTACTCGCTTGTTATAAAGTCATTTGTCTTATGTCGTAACCACATTTCATATCTTAAGAACTAAACGAAGGGATTTCACCGCTTGTCAGAGAGAATTGAAATAGTATGTGACCTCAACAGTAACTTTATTAATGGTACAAAAGTAGTGTATTTTTTCTCAAATTGACAATACTCAAAACTTTAGCATTTTACTGCAAAAGTTTAATAATATAACAGTTTGCAATAAAATATACTATGGTGATTCTTTTACCAGAATTTAATGAAAAGAAGGATCAGCAAGTTTCCAATTTAGTTGATATTGATTTTAGCTGACTAGTCATGAATATACCCAAATATTACCAAAAGCCTTACTCGAGACAATGATCAATGAGCAGTTCATATACACTTATATCCTTCAAAAAATAAATCAAATTAAAGACCGCACTTAATCAATATGAATGTGCTGTGTTGCATAAAAACATCCACACACTGTCATTTTTATTGTGACTCATGTTTTTCGTAGAAAATACAATAGTCTCTCCCAAATTGATCGGACAATTTATTATCTTCCTGCTCTGCTTATGGATCTACCGAGTTCATTTAATAGAAGTCTGGAATTGATAGAACTCACAGTCCCTTGAACTCTGTTTGCTCCATCGGGAAAGAGCAATAATTCTGAAATGGCATGCTGGGTAGCGTGAAGTAGGAGCGGCAAACTTTTAATTCATCCTTGCATCGTTATTTTATTGATACTTTTTTCAATTAGTCATATAAATATCATTTTATGAGTCGGACCTTTTATTTCAAATTACACCTAAGAGTTGCGAGGAAAGAGTAAAAAGCACCGAGGAAAAGATGCATGTTTTGAGAAAATAACAGAAAGTAATTCATTGGACATACCTCTCTTTACATTGAGTAAAATTTGAATCTATATTAGCCTTGATTAATTGCCGAGAACTACTCACAAATGAGCCTTTCAGTTACAAATACCTGTTAACTGTTTACTAACTAATTTTCTCTCTAAATTCTCTCCTAAATTTCTAATACTCTTAAATGTTGAACATAGATACTCTTGTTCATGGGGTAGCAGATAATCAATTCAACTTGACAATTGAAATAATTTCTGCACATACGATAAGCACATTCCGTGACGAAAAGTGAGATAAACGTTTGTTTATATTTGTTTTGAAATTTGAGGTGCAGTCGGATGTGCTCTTATTAGAAATCTATTTTTAGCTAATATTAGTGGCAGCTCATTTTCGGAAGGATATCGATTGTAAACATTGTGCAAACGAGGAACAGAATAGCTGACAATGAAGGCCGTACAAATACCGCTAGGCCTAGGTAGAGCGAGCGAGTGGGCAAACAGTCATCAAAATTATCTTCCGGCTTCTAACGGACTCTGTTGCCCCAGAATAATTTTGTAAAATACACATAACCATTTCACACTTCCTGATCCTTAAACTGAGTAATAAAGTAAAATTGAGTTTGTTCGCGTAAACATATGTTGAACAAATGTGTCATCTACTTGCACGGAGTAAGGGAGTACAAATTTTATGATAATGACAAAACTCCTACGTTAGAAATTCTGAGCAGTAGAGCTGGTTTTGGAAATGGGTCGATAGACATGTTTCACAAGATTAGGAGTGGTAGAGACAAATTAAACAACATATTACACAAATTTTAAAATTATTTTCCCTGAGTTTACAAATATTTTAAATTCCATGTAATATTAAATTCATAAGAAAAAATCGCTTTCTTAACAATTTGTTTTCACATTCCAACGAAAAGGTGTTTCACAGATTCAGTGCGTTAACATTTATTTTAAGGGTATGGTCAGAGCGGATAGGAATTCTGGATATCATTGCAAACCACCCAACCGGCAAAGGTGGCTCAGGGTATCAACTGAATTTTACTCCAGTGTCTCTGGCCAAGAGGGCCTAGGGTTCGAATTCCGACGTTGGCAGAATTTTCGACACTAGCAGTTGCTATCTGGAGGTGAAGTCTAGCGGCCGGCTGCTCTGATCAGTAGTTTTCCGTGGTTTCTCCAGTCAATACCTGACAAATCCCGGAGCAGTACCCTAACAAACGCGCCAGGGTCCGTGCGCTATCTTTCCCTCCCATTCCTTCTCCTAACGTAACCTTCATTATCTCTTCACCCCTCATCATCATCCTAACACCTCATAATTCACAATTCAAGGCTTAACAATCTTGTTTTACTGAGGGATTCAGCACAAAAGCTGATCCTAATACTTTAATCTTGTAGCGTGGTCAGAAATAGCCAATACGCAAATTCTAATAATAATAATAATAATAATAATAATAATAATAATAATAATAATAATAATAGCCTGTCAGATGGCCGAGATCGTTAAGGCAGTAGCGCCGTAGCGGTCAAGGATCAGAAGATCGCGCTTTCGCGTCCCGCCTCGGGCGTATTTGCGTTTGTGTGTGTGTGTGTGTGTGTGTGTGTGTGTGTGTCGTCCTCTCATCCCTCAAAATCATCATCATTTCATATTTCATACTCCCAGGACTAACAAGTCAGGGGAGTAAAAATGGACTCAGCCGTAATTGTGATCCCCTCTAATAATGTTTCACTTGCATATCACCAGAAAAAAAATATGACTGGGTCTTGATGGGTATTACTGCACATTCGCGTAGAATAAAGAAAGGGCAAGGCAGGACTTAGTCCAGCATCCGTCCCTAGAGGGAAGGGATGTAAAACGCGTGGTGCGTTCCAAGCAGGGGCAGCCCCCAGATAGCTTTTTTTGCTGGTGTGTCCCTGTCACCATCGGACTTCTAACATTGGTCCTTCCGGTGTTCTGCACTCCGTAAAAATAAATATAAAAACGAATATAACATTTAAAAGAGAATCTTTCTAATGAAAATGTTCTACACTATTCTAATAAAAATGCTCATGACCTTGGTTTTGGAACTATTAAATTATGATATGAATTTAGAGCTACATAAAAAATAAATAGTAAAATGATGAACTAACGTTTTGTGCACAAAAAAAGATCACTTAGCACTGGCCATTTAATGCGGTTTGTACTTTGATTCGACGGGTCGCTGTTGCGAAGCATGATAATCAACATCCTCTCCAAGTACAATACAGATTAATAGCTTTAAATTACGTAATAATAGATGTAGGTAGGCCTGCTAGTGCGTTGATCACAATGCCTAAAAAGCATCGGGTTTTAGCAGTGTGTGACGCAAATGGGTCACAACTCACGCGTGCTTCAGAAGGCCTTCGTGTTTTATGTTGTTCTTCACTTACTTCTTTCGATTCACATTGAAACAAGGACGATCGGCTGCAAAGAAGAATGGAGGGGTGGGGGCAAGGCGTGCCCTCCCCCATTCGCCGTCTTTGTCTCCCACACTCACCCTCCCAGCGTCGTTCGCGCTTTCCTCGGAACGTGGCAGGTCATTTTTCCGCAGTGTGTCCTACTGTTGGGAAGGAAATAGAAACATGGCTCTATATTACTATTCGTCCAAGAGAAAGAGGTCGAAAATGGACCAACGGAGCAAACTAACGCAGAATTGGATTATAATTATAAACAAATAAAATTCTAGCATTCTTTTGTTACAATTAAATTTAACATGGTTTATTTTGAAAAATTTTCAGTTGCTGAATCCTCTAACTTCAAAACTGTTTCCCCTAGAAGAAAACTGAGAGGTCGAGTTCGTAGGAAATTTGATCTCTCTTATAGTGCCAATTAGTACATTTTGAGCTAACACAACCATTCTTATATAATTGCAAACAAGCTAACTTATGGAATCTGTAAATTATCATTCCCTTTAGTTCACCCCCATCCTCAGTGATTTATAATATTTTGTACACGACTAAAGAAACTACGCTACCAATATTCATCTCTTAGGGATTTTTTTCTATTTCTAATCCTAGTTAACTTACTAGTTCGTATAAGAGAAAGTGAAATTATTTTTAACTACTCATTACGATTTTCAGTATGGATTTATTTCCTCGTGTACCCATCACAACCAACAATATACATTGAAAGTATTGTAATTGTACCCAAATTAGCAGATTATGCACTAGTGCTATTTACAGACTGACGCGGAGCGGTGAAGAAACACACGCTCTCAGTATCCAGCACCTTTATATGCTTTCGCGTCAAAAACTCGAGATCGATTTTTTGCAACATTACAAAATTTTCTTTAAAATTACATGTAAGAGAAAGTAAAAACTCGCTTGTCTCTCATTGTGACATTTCTTTTTTTCCCTGTATATTCAAAGTTAGTACAATTGGTGCAGGGTGGTGTGGGGGCAGACGGCACGTGGGGCAATAGACATACGGCGAGTTTCCTAGGTGAAACTGAAAAAGGTCGAGCTGGTCGAGGACGCGCCCTGGCATTGGAGTCCCCGGCTGGAGGGTTGGAAAGACGGGGCGCGCGTACATGTGTTGCACGTTTCTCACTTCCTTCAGCGCAGGAAAAGCGTTGCCCTAAATTCAATTGGACCAACCCACTTGGCCGAGGTAGCTAAAACGGGAGCACACTAATTAATTTAGTTGAAAGGATCGTCAATTCGAGGCTTAAGAGTGCACTTAACCGCTCATCTCATATTGTGTTGTTGAAATTCTTATTGATTACTCCTGCTTTGAAATGCTGTAATGGTAGACTATGTAGAAATAGAACATACATTTTCTTTGGAATAAAGGTTTTAAAAACAAATTAAATTAATATTTATAAATTGTAATGATTTTTAGGTGTTGTAGGCGAACGGATGAACAGACAAAAGGATTTGCTGGCAGGCGTATAGATATCGTACGAACAGAAACGGACACATGTAGATAGACAGACCTTGTCTCGGGATCAATATTTTGCAAGGTTCTTTCTGTTGATTGTAGTACGTACATGAGAAAGTGAAAGTCAGTCCAGTGTCGTTGCCCGAGAGTAAACAGTTCGATTCCCGTACCGCTCTTTTCATCTTATTGCTCCTAGCTCCACTCCACCGTATTATTTACCGCCACCTTCCTCACTACCTTCACCCTATCACCGTCGCTTCTTTCATTGCTACCGCTAAAACTGCCTCAGTCAATACCACAGTCATGACGGCTGCCTTTCTAGCCTGGCCCATCCCTCAGCCAACGACCTTGCCTTCCCAACAAACATGACACAACCAACACCCCCACCACCATGACCACCAGCACAATCATCACCACCACCACCACCCCCATCACTACCTCCACCACCACCACTATCACCACCACCACTACCACTATTAACACCACCACCCACCCACCCCACCACCCACCACCAATCACCACACCACCACCCACGACCGTCACCACCACCACGACCTCACCACCACCACGCACCACCACCATACCCACGAACCACGACCACAAACGACCCCACCACCACGTACACCACCACACTATGTAATTTACCACCGCACCACACACCCACCCTACCTACACCAACCACCACACCATCTCCCACTACCGCGACGACCAACCACACGACCACCACGACCACCCACGACTCCATCCACCCAGACCACGGACCACCACCACCACCACCACGACCACCACCACCACCACGACCACCACCACGACCATCACCACCACCACCTCCGGACCACCAACACCCCAACACTTCTGCGACCATCATCGCCGCCTCCCCCAACCCCTTCTGCTAACGCCAGCCAGCATCACTAGTGCCTTTGTTACTGCTACTGGCTGGTGATGCAGCCTGGCAGGCGAAAGGCTGTCGCTCTTACTTCGACATCACCGTAATTACCGCTTCTACCAACCCCACTGTCACCTTCTTCATCACCACCGCTATCTCCACTATCGCCTCCGCCTCTCCTGCAACCACCATTCCACAACACCGCTGCCACAACCGCTAGAGAGAGGCGGTAGCAACCCGAGCACCGCGGTGCCGGATTGAGGCCGACCGAGGTGGGCAGGGTGGGGCACATGCAATTGGGTGGGCGGATCAATCGCTGAAGGCTCACACGCGCTCAGTGGCCTCGTCCACGTGCTCGGTTTGCCTTCGCCTTCAACATCGCTCTCGAGCTAAACTCCGAGACGTACTGACGGAGCGACGTACTGACGGAGCGACGGAGAGGCGGAGCGACGGAGAGACGGAATGGCGGACTGTAGATTCGACGTTTTGCCGGTGTCATGGACCCACAAAATAAGGATGCTGACTACACAACTTGTTAGAGGAAGTAATTTACTACATATAGAAAACGTGCAAAGGAATATATCATTTTTTCATTTCAATATTTTCTTTAGTATTATTCTTTATATTTTAAAATTATAAAAATATGTAGCTCATTAGTGCACACCGATTGTGAAGTTTTCCTTTTTACCAAGGAACAGTTATTAAATTACATAACAAAAGAATGAGAGACTTACTTAATGTCAGTGGTGCCTGGTAAGATTAGCCTAATCTTTTGTAAGCACCCTCGTTGAGTAGCCCTACAAATACGCATACCTCAGTCTCTCATTCCTCGCCCCCGCCTCTCCCTTCCTGCTGCGTCACTGCTAGGAATCTTCTGTTTTCGATGCTCATTATAGTGGTCCCAATGCTATCGAATGCTTAAAATTGTGTTATCTATACAGACTTTTTCCTTAGCGAGAAGCATCTTAGCGTATGCCACTCGAACGTGAAAACCCTTAACACAACTAGAACTGCGTATTAGCAGAGCTCGATATTAATATATGCATTGGTGCTTCACGCGCTGCAAAAGTATATTAAGAAAATTACGGTTTCGGCTGGGAAAGAATCTAGATAACTGAGAATAAATCAATTGTTCCATTCGTGTAAACAATGCAAGCTCTTTCCGTTATTCTGTTTTGGCATTTCGTATGGCTACTCTATTATTTAGTCTTTCAAGTATATGCTTACACATAAAAATACAGTGGTAGCAGAAGCTGCTCAAGAACAAGAAATAACACTGCAGAAAATGAAATATTTTAAGAGAAACAGTCCTTAGGAATGCAGTAGAAATATAGTATTACATACAATCGGACCTCCATATATCGAACCTGACGGATCCTTCGATAATATTCGATATATAAAAATTTCGATGTATACAAATAATTATGAAATTTTTGTAAATGCTTTTAAACAAATTTGGAAAAACTTGGTAAAATGGAAAAATCACAACAATAAATAATTAACAAATGTTTTAATTATTAATTTGTACCTCATATTTATGGATAGTGAATTATTAAATTAGTATTGAATATAACCTGAACATATCATTTAATTGAAATTTCAAAATTTACAGTAATAATAATAATAATATAATCAAATAAAAATTATAATGTCTTGTTGCATATATGATGGGTTCCAATGAAAATATTTTTCGCATATATTAACCCACTGAAACACTTCATCTGGAACATTTTCTCTTAATTGAAAACCCTGCCGATTTCTTGAACACACTTTATACGTAATATGAACTGTACATTTTTATTTTAAAGTAAAAATAGTCAAATCAAAAAATGAGTTCGATATGTATAAATAACGTTGAAAAATTAAATTTTCAAGGGTCAGAAAAGTAATTCTATTTATAGAGAATTTCGATGTACAGAGGTTTTATATTTTAAGGACAGTATATCAATTCATTACGTGACAAGAAAATTTAAAAAAACAATTATTCCGTAACGCAACAGTGAATAGCAAATATTTAATTGTGTGGACTCTTCCTTGGATTCTTGCTGCCGCATGATATCAGAGCAGTGTAAGCAGTGTTGTATGATCTACTAATGATATTTCAGTCGGTAAGTGCAGTATGAGAATTGGTGGAAAACACAATCAAATATTTGCACTTTTCAGTCAAAGTCCTTTCAATTCAAATAGGTATATAACGAAATCGTAGACATTCTTTACACAGCCGCAGACTTCACAGCTTTCTTTCAATTTATGCGAGAATTGTAAATCAGTAGTATAGTTACATTTTACATAAACTACATGTTTTTTACTATATCACTTAGTCGTCACAGGTACTTTCCGCATACTGTTCGATTAGTTAACTATACTTCGAGATGTTCATGGAAATAAATGTGAATATTATGGCAATATTTAATGAATTGAAAGGTATTGTGAGAAATGTTTGAATCTGAAGTACTAATTAGAGTATCGATACCAAACATTTTTTATCTATCGATACTTCATATTCGATAAAGGAGATGTATCGATTCTTCATTTGGTTGTTAGTATCATTACAAAATATCCTATGTTCATGCGTCGCAGCATTTCCATCTATCAGACTGGTATTGTAGACTTCTCCAGCAGTGCAGAAATACGCCGATTTGACACTGATTTTTAAGAGTGGTCTTGATTAATGCAGGTTAATTCTAAGAGAAAATAAATTTGACAAATTAATTTAATGTTTACTGAATGATTACTATTAGTGAATGCTTCATGAATAGAAGGGAATTTGAATTTACGTTAAATATACATTTTATTTTCAATTCTTTAAAGTAAAAAAGTTCGGTTTAAAATTACGATTCCCACAGCACATCTTCCGTTTTTGTTTTATAATACTTTTTATAATCGAAAAGAGCAAGTCGACACAGCCTATTACTTGACCATTTCCTGCACAGACGATTGAAACAAATACTTTCCTACTGAATGAATATTAATTATTTTAGATAATTATTTTTCAGAATTCTTTTATTTATTTGGGATATAACAATGTTGGTACTTCTTAAAAAACGAGTATTGCGACCTATGTACGCACTTGCAAGAAAAAATAATTAGTATATTTTAATAGTAAGCATCTTTTTAATTCTTTGCAAAATAAATAAACTGTTTCTAAATACAACATCATACTTTAGTTACCAGCAAGTACCACCTGTAAATGGTATCTCAATTACTATGGACTATAGAACGCAAATTTGCGAGTTGTTGTGGTAGCTCATTGCCTAATCTCTGGGATTGTGATCTAGAGCTGGCTGGTTCGAAACCCACTCTAGTCTCCAGATTTTCAACAGTACTTTCGTGTGGCAGGCGAAAGAGTGAAGTCAAGTGATGTCTAAATAATAACTTTCGTTCTTCTGCATCTCTGTGGAGAGAAGTTTATCTTCCTGATGACTTCGCTCAATAACTTTTCCGCTTTTGACGCGATGCTCTCCTGACCCAGAACAAAATTGAGAATTTGTCTCTACAGTTCGGCCGTTCTTGGGAGTAAAAAAAATAAAAAAGCAGGTTGCTCTTGGCGGACGTGCTTGGAAGGAATCAGTGTGATAACCCTGTGACCTTGAACTACAGACAGCGCTGCCGTCGCGCTTCGTCGTGCGGGAAGCGGGTGACTTCAGCTCGTGTTGCGGGCACTAGCGCTCCCAGCGGACCTTTTTGCAAGGAACGTCCGAACCGCTCCGAACTCTACCGCTCGAAACGGAGACGGATTGCTGAACCGCAATAAGACCCCCTCCCCCCAGACGGAACAATGATTTTTTAATCAAATTATTCATTATTGATAAAATGATCCCAATCATTTATCGACAATCAGGATTTTATTGAAAAAACAATCACATTTATTGCAGTTAAAATTTGAATGAAACATTAACTTTTTTTACTATTTTCTTGTTTCTTATAGTTGAGTGAAAGTACAAAAAACCTGGCAGTAGTACTTGGCCATCGAACCTTCCACAACCAACTCCGAAGTGGAATCATAAATATGTTTATTAAGTGAAATATTAACATTGTGCAAGCTAAACTGTTGATGAATATGACAAGGATTTAAGTTTTTAATCAATCATAGAATCTATTCTACTGAAATAATATAATATTATGTCCATATTTAACAAGATTTCGAATTACAATTTATGAAAAGAAAGCTTCCAATCGTACTGTTGCTGCCTGCTTTCACAATGTTTCCTCTTTTATCTTTTCTTTAAAGTCATGTATTCATTTATTGTACAAAATATTTACGTATTTTAATTTTCATTTTAGTCAGAACATGTATCTGAAGATGGAGACACATTGATTTCCGAAATGTAGTTCAAGACCAAATGTGAAAAATAAATCTATAAATAGTTGGAAGCCTTTTATCAATAAATGTTTGACAATCATTAAAATAGTAATAAAATGTTTCATTAGTTCATAAATATATTAATAATTTAATATTGAATTACAACGTAAAGACTGTAGTTAATTCTGTGTTTATAATTTCAATAGCTTTTGGGAGACCCGCAGTTAGGTTAAGCTTAAGACCTCTTAAGACATTAATCTGGCCCTTGTTCGAATATGAACATTAATTTGCGACCTACGACTTTATCGGCCGCCTCTCTTAAACACAAGACCGGATATTTGAGCATTTCTTACTGTGTACCAAAATATATTTGCGATTTGCTTATTTATTATCTTCACTTTCTGCGTATGCTATTTTGAAGCGTGTTGAAGAGTAAATATTTTTACTTTCTTGTATCCTACTACATAGTATTGAGAAAGCAAAATAATGCTGCAGGGGAAAGTGCCGATTTTTTTCTGGCCTCGGATTATGGATTTTTCTTGCTCCTATTTGTAGAATTACTTTCTTACGTGTAGTTACATTCTACATAGTGTAGTGAGAATCCGCGTACTGTGGGTCATTGATACCGAAAAAGGGATGTAAAGAACCAATTACTGGAACCGATTTCAGGAGAATAAAAAAAAGAAAGTAAACATAATTTTATTTGTGATATTAGTTTTTGAGTAAATATTATAGTATTTACAGCTTCTTGTATCTTACTTTTGTGGAAGTAAATTTAATGAACTTAAGTTGTTATTTTTTCTGTATCTGTCTTTTGTATTATTCGCATTCTCGCATATCCGAACTTGACTGATCTCCGTTTACATCCGATGAATGGAATTTACTGTACTAATAATCTGATTTCGTGAAATTGTAGAGAAAGAAAGTTCATGTAATGGTTAAAGTGCACTTAAAGAAGCTTGCACTTTGCTTGCACATTGCTGTGGAAGGCAGATTGTTAAGTTTTTCATGTCAATATTTATATGTCCGCATATACAGTGATGTAACCGAAAATCGAAGACTGTCGGGCGGCCTGTTTGAGGAAAACAGCACTGGTGGGGGGTGCGTATCCGGGTCGCTGAGATAGCCTTCTGGGCGATTGGCGATTCACGTTGATCCTTGGACCAACTTTTTTACGAATGGTGAGATGGGACTGCAGTGCTTGGTAGCGTGGGTTCGCAGCTTCAAACACGTGATAACACTTGATAACTGGTAACGAACATTACATTGTTTCAAATATGTTGTTACTCTCCCGAATCGCGCGGTAGCAGGTTAATTGATCATCGACTTAGCGATATTTTTTTGCAAATTATATAATTTATTTCTTTGTTTATTTAGATGTCATATTATAAATTAATGCTACAGTAGTGTTTGAGATTCAAAATAACTGTCTTTTTATCAGCTTATGTTTGTTTACCTGATATGAAAATCCATTCAATTGTTTTTACAAATTTTATTTGTTGGTGCGGGATAATATAGGGAATGGCTTAAACAATTTCTTTGGGTTTCTCGTACCAGATAGATAGTTTTGAGGGGCGTTTAGGCTTCGTTTATCAAAATTATTATTTTCAATGATAAAAAAAAGAGTGGTTTTATACAATTTGATCAAATCAATGTGACGGAATTTTAATTGTTGTGGGTCCCATCTTGTATTTTATTTATATTAGTTTTCTGTAGAAATTCGGACAAATATTATCAAAAAGAAAAAATGATTTATTCCTTGATTCTACTTTTTCATTGCTTTTTCTTCTGTTTCTTTTTGTCTCCTACTCCTAGAAAAATATAAATACTTCCTTCGGAATTTCATAGAAAATTCATAAATAATTCCTCGTTTCTCAGAAACCTAAATTGAGGAAATAAGAAATGTGGACATTAAACAAAAGTTAAATGGTCGTTAAGGGAATTAATTGTTATAAATTAATCAATAAATGCAATAAATAAGTAATGAAATAAATTATTTATTAATTACAACGTAGAGGTCAATTCCTAATGAGAGCCATCCTGTTTTTTTTCTGAAAGGAATATTAAAATATTGTTCTAAATTGATAGAGAGAACACCAATGATTCATGTATTTTTTCAGCGTGGATCTACAAGCACCTCACACTGAGGGGTGAAAGATATTGGGATTATTTCTTTAATATTAGTCATTTCTTTATTTTGGCGATTAAAACGTATGGGGAAAACTTCAAATGTCCCTACAACAGAATTTGGCCGCTTAAGACTTAAAGTTATGTAAATATTCACCATGTTTACCAATAGTTTCATGCCAGACCACGTTATTAGGACCCCAGTTAATTACTGTTGATGTACACACCTTATTCTAATTAATGTGTTCTTGTAATGTTACGAACTACATTATGAATGAATACATTATTTCGCATTTGCCATTTTTCAGAATTTCAGAAGTGTGTTATTGTCTCCATTGCAAATACAAAATAGTAGTTAAATGCAATAATGATTGTAACTGGAGATCGAAATTATTTTTTTAAAAATATGTTACCCTTTCAATTGAACTCATCTTTTGATACAAGATATTGAATAAATAAGGCAAGAATATTTTAATTATGTCACTGTGGGGACTGATTCGCACAAGTTGGTAAATTGTATATTTTTACACCGATTTTGTTTTTACTAGTTTCATTGGATCAACTGAAACTGCATTTTATAATACTTTATGGCAGTTTTTATTCGTGAATGTTTTGACTGTCGAACTTTTAAAGTCGTTAAAAGTCATCATGTCAAGATGTGCCAACAACTCCACTTGTGGTTTTAGTTGGCATCATCCTTGGGGAAGGTTGGCACTAGCGTGTAGTATGTTGGCACAACACTTCTGAACAAGTGTGAAGTAATAAATTAACGACAAAATGAATCATTTTTCAACGCTTTGTGCACAAATTATTGCAAACAAGTTTATCACTGCATGACACTTGCAGAACACCCTCGCGTTGCCAACTACACCAGTCTTGGTAGTTTCAAAACTGTATATATGTTAGTTTATTTTTAACATAAAAAATAGTTTAAAACTGTTTGTGACTTACTATGGGAAGAATTATTTACTAAACGCTCACTGCGTTCCATATTACGAACTTCGCATGTCAGCCCAACAATTTTGAGGAAACTAAGAAAGTGTTCTTAACTGTGCCCACTAGAGGTTATTTTACCCCAGATTTTACCCAGGAGATGATAGAAAGAGCAAGGGTCTGGTAAATAGTGTGCCACCCAACCCGAAATTAAAAAGTGCCTATCAACCCCGAACGAGATTTTTTATTAAAGAAATACTTCTTTCAGGTAACTAGAGAATACAACATTGAACTAGTGTTGCTACAACGTACTTTGCATTAACGTACTTTGCTATCACATATTTCTTCTCACTAATTGCAACAATTGCTAATTACTAACAATTGTAATTGTATTGTAATACTACTTAAACCCACAAAAACCTAACTAAGCCGCAAGATACAAGTACGTGACTTCGATGATGTATGAAGTTAGGTACAAAGGTTCAGGAAGCAACATAATTACTACTTCAATCGGCTGAGTCGGGACAACAATTCATCCGACCCTTAAAAAAGAGGTTGAACTTAAGCAATTTTACAAAAATTCAAAGGTTTGAATGAAAATCGAACGAATTGGAGTAAACAAATTAAGAAAATTTCCAGTTTAGAGAAAATCTTGTTTAGGTAATTTTTAAACGTCACTATTTCACTCCTGTTTCTTTCTCTCATGACTGTGAGGATCTCGAGGAGGGTGGATTGAGCAGCTCGTATGTTGACAGTACTTATCAAGGTTCTTCTTTCCCTTGCCTTCTTCACTTCGTAGTCGTACTCTCCAATGGTCCTATTCACAGGCAGGTAAATACTGCTATTCGCGTGTGGCCACTGCGCACCGTGAACCCGGAACTGAGAAGTTTGATTTGTTCCACGAACAGCTGGAAAGGCGTCAAGAGTCCGTTTTATTGTTCCTATAAGCTCATCTGTTGTGTCGACCAAGGTGGCGGAGGGACAACACCTGAAAGTCTTCGTGGTTACTACGCATCCACAGTTCTGCGTATTGTTGAATACAAACATAAAAGTCAACATTTAGGTGCATTCTACATGTGTGTACTATGTCATTTCTTCCGGCGACACGACAGTGGTTGCAGTGATTGTATTCTTATGTTTCCTTTGTAACAAAGATTGACGTGTGGTTATTGTATTAAATGTGTATACTGAACGTGATTGTCTTCTAACTTGCCATGCATCGCATCCGAATCTTGTAATCTTTAGCTTCTCCTTAATAGAGCTTCGTAGAGGTCCAGTCAGTGTATTCTAATTATCATATAAAGTCTACTTGTTATCTCCTTAAGGCACGATATGAACTCTAATGATATTTGCAGGTCCATCGTCGCTAGTTTTATGGATGCATATCTACGAGTAGTTCTGCTCGCAGGCTATGCCACTGCGAGTCGATACGTCCATTAGAATGGAATATTTACTGCCTGCACCCGACGTCCAGAATGTTGTCGAGAACTTTGTTCCCACGCAAAGTTCGCAAATCGCCCTTGTGTACGTTCAATAATGCAGATATTCACCTCGAAGTTTGAATGTAATTCCTTCACAATCAGTCCTATCTTCCACGAATTCAGTGTACTGTAGCTGGTAATACCTACGTCCATGGCATTCCTTTAATACAGAATATTTCATAATAGAAGTTACAAACTTGCAAGGCATGTAGAGGAGTCGAAAATTACCACTTTTTGCCAGCTGATTGTACATTTGCCACTGATTCGAGGGGAATTCTTCGTGCATTGGTAAGAAGCAGGAGAAATGGAAGATACCCGACAAAACACGCTATATTAATCATAGGAATGGATCCATCAGGGAACGAACCGCGATCCGAATGGTAAAGGCGAGTTTCCTGTCTACCACGAGGAGCTACAGCGGGATCGGGAGGCGTGAGAGCATTGGTCTGCGCAACCCGAAACAATAGAGTACATTTATTGTCTTCTCTGGCTCCCTTTTTGTATTAATTTTTACTATTAAACTAGTACAAATATTTAAAACGTAGTACGAGGAGAATGAAATAGTAAATTTGATGATGGAATATCAAATACACTTGATATTGTGTAGAATCATTTACAGGCTTGGCAGATGGTTTGGAGAGCTTCCCAAATGTCATGAATCTATTCTCCTAGCTCACAAACGGGAGGGAAATCTGGAATATACGCTTATGGTGAGAACAGTGAGGTGGGTGTGGGGCAGAAGCTGGAGGGCGACCAAAGCGCCGAACGGTCGTGGAGCTCCTGAATGCTGTCCATGCAGGACTATCGGGTGAGAGGATATTAAATGGCGGCGGTTGCGCTTCTCTCTAGATGTAGGGACTCTATGTGGGTATAGAGTCCCTAAATGCAGATAGTAGGGCATTCCTTTGCGCCGCTGATTTCGCCATTTTAAGTCCAGTTGATCTGTGTAATATTGTGGGTGAGTTGAAACCAGTAATCTTCCAAAAACCAGTGGTTATATAGTTGGAACTCTCCAAAATGCCTTCGACTGTTATCGTTTCCCCTGAACTCCTGAATGCTGCCTGGCGGGGAACTAGGCGAAGGATACTAAATGGCGGTGGGCGTTCAGCGTGCGTTACTCTCTGTGTATAGGGACTCTAAGCTGGCCTAGGCCAAAGCGCCCTCTGGGAATCCCCAGCGACGGGACGCGGCGGTGCCAATCGCGCCAGACGACGCGGGCGACGCGACGCACTCCAAATTGCTTCCTCGCCGCCGCGCCGCCGCGCGCCGGCGGGCGCTCCTAGACGCCTTTTCCTGACCCTACCGCCGCCGCCGCTGCCGCCGACGCCCAGGGGTTGCCAAATGTCTTGGCAACACTCGCCAACCTCTTCCTTTTCCAACAAACATAACGAGGACGCCCGCTCCGAACGAGCTTCTATGTCGCAAGGGACAGTTCGCGAGACTGTGGGATAAAATAGGTGTTGGCGTTCCTCAGTTTTGTAGTTTAAAAAAATTGTCTCTGGTGATGCTTCTTGAAATTTGGTTGTCAACTCCTGCATAAGGATCGACCTTTTGAACAATCTTCATTTTTTTCCTCATAAAAATATTTGCATATTGTTTTGAAGACTATTTTGATTCAACCACCTCATCAAATAGAATCATAATTCATTAATATTGGTTTATATTGGGCAAGAACAGAAGAACGTGATACTTAGTGCACTTCTTATAAATATTCCGGTTTGAAACTCGGCTGCTCTCACTCAAAAATTTACTACCAGACATAAAACAAGAAGAAACCCTGATTTTTCGCATCCTCCTATCCAAAAAATTTACTAGACTTCCTTCTAAAATCACTACTAATTTTTTACCAAAAAATGGAAGAGAGATTTTGCAAGACATTACTTGATTGTAAACATTAATTTGTGTATGCAACTATAGTTTACAAAATTATTTCAATGAAATAACATAAATTGAAAACACAATAAATTAATTGCTATATTTATTGATATAACTTTTGCAAGAGAATTTCCAAACCAAAATATTTGATAAAGTTTTTGACACTCGTATTTCCCTCACACGATG
Source organism: Gryllus bimaculatus (assembly GCA_017312745.1). Classification (NCBI taxonomy): domain Eukaryota; kingdom Metazoa; phylum Arthropoda; class Insecta; order Orthoptera; family Gryllidae; genus Gryllus; species Gryllus bimaculatus. The sequence goes on from BOPP01000013.1 coordinate 2,035,585, forward strand.
AGACTGACGAGTCGTTACCAAATGCACCTGAATGGTTCGCAATAGTAATAGCACAAATGAAATACAAATAGTTCATGAAGCGAGGAGAAGTGACATTTGTGAATGTTCTGCAACCAAGTAATTTTTCGATACAGTTTACATTGTTTACCATTGCCTCTCTGTTTCGTTTCTGCAGAAGCGTACAAGTTACTCACGTGTATTTATAATCTAATTTTAATAGATTTATTCATCTCTATATTGTCCTCTCAGATTGGTAAAGTAGAACGAGCAGGATTGCGAGAAGATAAATGCAACTTCTTCAATTGATTCAGTAATTTTTTGTCTTTCTTTAGGATTCGTTTCGGAAACATTTGTATTTGCAGACTATTTGCTGTAAAAAAATTCTGATGGATACAATTATTTTTTTCAATACGCAGGCAGATTAAAAATGCAATTATTGCTTGAGAATTTACCATTGGAGAGAATACGTGCTCTCAAGTCCTCTGTAAGAGAAACCTCGGCCGAGGGCGAATACATTTCGCAATGCACTCTGTGTATGGCATTGACGTAAGACTCATTAGACAGGTTGACAATCACATTATCATGATAAGTCTTCGACGTTATATATACATATATATAGATATATATATATATAAAAATAAATATTTATAAAGAAAAAAAGAGGAGGGAAGGGGAGGGGAAAGAAAAGAAGGAAAAAAAAAAAAGAAAAGAGAAAGGGAAGAAAAAAAAGTGAAAAAAAGGGGAGAGGAAGGGGAGAGAGGGAGAGAAGAGGGAGAGAGAGAGGGAGAGAGGGAGAGAGAGAGGGAGGAGAGGGAAGAGAGAGGAGGGGAGAGGGAGAGAGAGGGGAGAGAGAGAGGGAGAGAGGAGAGGAGAAGAGAGGCAGGAGAAGCAGAGATAAGCAGAGAGCCTAGAGAGGAAGAGAGAAGAGGAGGAAGAGACGAGAAGACGGTGAAGAAGGAGAAGGCCGGAGGGGACTGAGAGCCACGAGAGGCTGAGAGAGGAGAGAGGGGGAAGAGAGAGGAGAGAGGAGAGGCGAGAGGAAGAGAGGACGGGGAAAGAAGAAGAGAGCAGACGAGATGTGCAGCGAAGGAGAGGCAGGAGGAGAATGAAAATTATACATAATGTATGGAGAGGGAGCAGATGTATTGTAGAGGTTGTACGGTGACTGGGCACACTCATCCAAGTCACATTCAACAATTACGCCTGTTCCATCGCCCAAATGATTCGTTCTCTCACTGTTAGATGGTGAAAGTAGCGTAGCGCAATTTGAGTAGTCATGGAAGCTGAACCTCGCCACGTAAAATAAGACATCACTGAATTGCATTAAATTGTTTCTCCTAAAACTTAATGCTCTTGAATAAAGTAGTTCCTCGCCTCTTCAAATACTTAGAATTTTACCTCGTCAGGTAAAATAAGGCATAATTGAATTGAAACGCCTCTCCTATACCATGCTGCTCTCCCCGGGTTGCGCCGTGGAAAGGAAAAGTTATGGTATTTAAATACAAATAGGTATGAGTACAAATATGATTTGGAATATGCACTCTAATCTTCTAACGGATGCTATTTAATACACCCGATTAATATTTATAAACATACTAGCAGAAGCTGACAGAAATTGTCCTGCTCTCCATCTCCTTCCACCTCCCTCTTTCACTCTCCGTCTCTCTCTTTCTCACTCCGTCATTTCCTTTCTCTCCCCGTCTCTCTCTCTCTTTCTTCGTCTATCTGTCCCTGTCTGTCTCTTTGTCAGTTTCTTCCTCTGCGTCTCTCTCTGTTTCTGTCTCTGTCTCTGCATCTGCCTCTGTCTGTCTGTCTGTCTCTCTCTCTCTCCTTCCCTTCCTCTATCGCGCCTTTTGTTCTCTCCTCGGCCTCTCCCTGCGGCACAAGGCAACGTTCAGAAACAATGAAGCCCAAGTGGTGTTCAGTTTGAATGCAAATTGAATTAAAATTAAGCGCAATCTTGTGCTTTAGTGCCATTTAATAGAGTTACAATAAAATTAACAGCACAAAATCCCTCTGCGTGAAAAACCACGTTGACATGCAATCTTTCATGGAGATCGGGCACACGGTTCTACTATGTCCTCGGTTCTACCGAACCGCTGCTGACCTCTGGCGTGATATATTAGGGACCTGCATCTTAGCGACAAGCGAAAAATAATCATCGTGGTGTATCTACCAGCATATTATTTAAATTATTTATTTTCCGCATTTGTATTTTATTAAACTTTCCCAAACTTTGCTAGGTCACTGCGTCGAATCCTGAAGAAGAGCCTATAAATATTTCGTATCTACTCATACACTCCTTTATGTGGAACCGATTTCGATTACATGTCGGTGAATTCACTTTTATTAGTATAGATTATTATATACCAAAATAAATGTGATATAACTATTGATAATTATCCACATGACCCATTTAAATACTCAATGAGAGGGAATTTTTAGTGGTCAGTAAGGATACTCGATTATGTTTCAATTGTATCTTTCATGTTCAAATTGAAGTTTATGTTTTTAGAAAAACTTAGGGTTCAATCAAAGTTAATTATTATTTACCTATCTCGCATTGCTCTATTATTCAATTGCTTTCTTACGAAGTATTACTTACTGTATCAATTGCGCTGTAACAACCGGCAATGTAATATACAATTAAACATGTTTCTGCTCCTATGCGAACGAGACATTACCTATTAATCGTATTCAAAAATAACCTGACCTTTTTAGGGCGTGTGCAGCCTAAAACCAGAAGTCAACTACTATTGTGGGCCTCCTTTCCATTGCACATTTCTACTTACATATATAAACTTATGAAAAAAGTAACTTCAATGATAAGTATATGTAATTGATTTAATGATTCATTTATTAAATACAATTGATTTTATGATGAAACATTCATAGAATTTGTAGATGGGTTTGAGACCTTTTTCTCGAAATGTCGTGAGACAATTTTGCAAATTGCCGTATTAAAAATGGGGAAAATCAGCAATGAAACACATTTAAAGGAATTATTTTTTCATTACAAGAGTTTTGCAGTTCCTCTTTTAAAATTTCCAGGGGGTGCGGTCAAGTCCTCTTATGCTAGACTTTGTATCGTACGCGAACGATACGCTGACAGCCTGAAGGCAACCTGCCTGCGTGGCGCCGTGACAGCCGGGGGACAAGATGACGTGACGGCTCCGTCGCGCCAGCCCATTTAGCGAGCGCCGCCCGCACACAGCGCGGCGCGCGGCTTGGGCAACGGGGGCAGTGGCGACAGGTTGCCTCACGCATTGCGCCACGCCTCCGCGCGCCGCGCCGCGCCGCGCCGCGTTAGTTTCGCACCTGCGAGGGCTTGCGACAGTCCCCTTCCCCAGCGCCCGCCCCTTGGCCGCTCCACACGGCCTTGCGGTGACTCGCTGCGCTCAGCCAATAGACCCGATTTTCACTCTTCCTTTTGACGAACGCTTTCGGGGGAGGTTCTGGGTTGGAGTTCCGACGGTCGTAGGATTGCGGACATCAACTAGGCAGCGACATCGAATTCAGCTGCTGTCTGGAGGAGAATTCCAGCGGTCGGCTTTTCTGATCGGTAGTTTCCTGTAATTTCTTTGATCAACGAAAGATAAATGCCGGATCACTATCGTAACAAAGCAGGGACAGCGCGCGATTATTCCTTCCCCTTCATTGTCCTACCCTCACCCCTTTCTTTTTAAAATAAATACACATGAGAGCTCGTAATTAAGATTAGTTTTGCATTTTTATTCAGAAGAACAATTTTGAAATACGTATTACACCCACAACAGTAGAAGCCCGGTAATCCGAACTAATTGGAGATGTGGTCTGTTCGGATTCGGAAAAGTTCAGATTATCCGAAAAATGTACCGAACATATATATAAATACTTCTATAGGATTATCAGACCTTGCAATGTTGCGTGCGATATGAGAAATAGCAACGTAGCATAGTGATCGTATCATCAAGCAGATTCAGTTTCTTCCGAAAGAAGATGATAGATTTTGCAAGTTCCTCTAAGTGAAAATTACTGCTACTGAAACATGTGATATACACTTGTACACCGTACTTACCAGTGCAATAACCCTTTTATTTCGACAAATTGTTTTTTAATTATTAGTTGTTCAGTTGTACAGTAACTATTAAATCCTTTCTTTACGCAGCAATGAGCATTTTATTAATTTATTTTGCATCTCAAACCCGAATTTTGTTCGAATTATCTGAAATTGGGAATTTGCGAGGTTCGGATTAGTTAGGTTCTACTGTAGTTAAATTTCTAATGATTCTGGTTGGAGTTCGTTATCTTATGATATGTATTCATTTTCCTTAACATTTATACCCATTTGTAAACAAGGTTTTCTCAAAAAACGACTCATTTTTTTTATTTACACGAAATGTCCGCAAAGTAATGCACTGAATCACACACCATGAACGCCATTTTGATTAAATGTTTAGAAAAAAATTAATCTTGTATATTTTTTTTGAAACATTGAGGACGTCAATATTCAATACAGCTGTAAAGTAATATTTTGTTTTAATATTTCTTTTTAATACAATTTATGACACAATCTATCTAGTCTTTTGCTCTCAGTACAATGTTTCTTATACTATTACAAACAAATGAAATTCTGTAAACATAAATTTGAATACAAAGCAGAAGAAAATAGAGATTTTTTTCTAAAGAAGCCAAATTTTATGATGATTAAATATACGATGATTTTCGTAGGTGTTAGTCGGGACCGGAATAATATGTAATGTTTCAAATGAAATGACATCTCACAGCTTCATTGCTTATAAGTGATGACTATTATTACTTTATTCGATTAACATGACGAAAAGACAGAAAGGCAACCAATAAATGAGAAATGAAAATGAGCAAGAAAATGAAAAGACCCTAATTACTGCCTCTTTGTGAGTTGTGCAACTGTGTAAATTATTTTCTTGCTGTACTACGTCTTTCTCCCGCAGTCGCTCATTCCTCTATAAATTACGACAAGGAATGCTCAAGTTCTTTGAGAGCGGAACGCAGAGCAATTGTGTATTCGTAGAAGGGAAACAACTGAGGAACATGGTCGACCCGCCTCGGCTGGCCGCATTGGCAAGCGCGAGGCGGGGCCGCGGGGGTCGTAGACAGAGAGGTGGAGAAGGCGATGGTGGTAGTAGCGACGGGCGACATAATGATGGTGGTGAAAATTGGTGGTAATATTCGTTTGTCGAGGGAGCGCGATTTGCAGGTATAGGCGGGTTACAAGTAAACAAGACGGTGTACGAACGTGCTATGTACTGGAAAACGTAATAAACGAAAAAGATAACGACGCGCGACGGCGTCATTGATGGCCCAAATGATGTTGGCGAGGGAGACGAGCTCGAGATTGGAGTATTATTTACTGCGATGGTTCTTCGGATGATTATCAAGGTGATGGATATTCGTATTAGTAGTAGCAAGGTTGTCATGATGCCGTTGAGGATGGTGATAAAGAAATGATGGTTAAGTCATGAAGGCGTTTGGGGTGATGGGCTATGACTGGTGTGTCGAGTGTGGCATTAGTGGTAGTGGTCATTCCATTGTGGCGAATGGTGTTGAATGTCATTGAAATAAATAGATTTAGTGTTGATAGGCAATTTTTTCTGTCTATCATCATGGTTGTTCTGAGGAGGACTAGGGAAAGGAAACCATTTAAAGAAAATTTATTTTATAGGTTGCATGGAACGTATCTCATATGGCAAATGCGTTTGTCTCAGCAACAAACAACAATGGAGGATAGTTAGACGCAACTATTTTCATTTAAACAACTTTTATTTACTAAAGAATTCTTTTAAGAATATCTAGTTACAATTTATTCTAATTAAAGAGCCATCTTGTGGTTTGGAAAATTAATTCACGATCGTCCTATGTTCTTCCCTTTTCAGGCGACTCTACATAATTGAAAATTGCGGCACCTTAGCCTCGACTTATTTTATTGTTTCCGTAAACCATCTTATAAATACAGTATTTACTCTTTCGGGACTTATTCAAGAAATCTACTTACCAGAGTTTCCTAAATATTGCCTTTTCTCACTGTACTTGAAAGTTCCAGTATCTTCAACATCACGGAGGGAATCGATCGTGATTACGTCAGAGGGATGAATAGCTCACTTCATCATGTCAAGAAGAATAGGGATGGCTAGCTTGCTCACCATAAAAAGGATATTGATATTTTAGGATCGGGAAAGGGGTTAGGATCGCGGCCCGTGAATCCCGTCCCCTATTTATACTCGCCCTCTCAGCCAACTCTCGTGCCTAAGCGAAAAGCAAATTATTTTATACCTTTCAATATAGTCCTTTTATATCGTCTTCATTATTTTAATATTTTTAAGGCAGTACCATTTTTTTCGAAAATCGTAAATCAAAAATATGTACACAATCTCCAAAACACGGAGTACTTGTGGTGTCAGGGAAACGTTTTTGGTCTGTGAAGTCTCATTGAATAGGACGCGATGGCATCGGGTGTTTCACCATTCACCTTCCCGAATTCGATCGAAGAGTTTCCTGAGAGCGGATTGGAGCAGAATGCGGTGGATTTCACAGCAATGCAAACGCCGCCGCTGTGCTTTATATGAAGGCACGACCAGGCAGGACCGGCCGCTGGAAAACAGCATACAATGCAGAGAATGGAGGGTTATTATGGGTGATGTAATGAAAATTAAATTTATAAGATTCTTAATAACATTTTTAAAAACTTTTTCGAATAAACGAGTTTCTTAAGTTGCTTAGCAGGGGTGCAGAGACTGTTGAAAGACTTACAAGATCTTTAAATTCTGAATGTTCAGATTTTTCAGTAATATTCTTTATGTATTATAAAAATCAAGATAAAAGGAATTTCTAAGATTTTAAAAATCTTATATTCATAATAGGAGATTGCGCACCATCCATTCCCATACATTCATTGAATTGTTGCGGACGTGTTTGCGTAGGCTTGGCCACCTTATGCGACAGATGTTGCGCCGTCGATCTTCCGCACGTCTTGCTAGTTTGCGTTCCCGAGACCGCTTTTTTAATCATATGGGGTTCGTTGGTACCATTGGATCGCTCGAACCGTATGCGATTTTTGTATTTCGATTTGGCTGAAGAGTTTCGTTCGACATTGTTCCCTAATTTTTAACTTAAACCTCTACAAATTTACTCGTTTTTTGTGCATTACATACAGCTCGTCGAACATTTTAGATTGAAACTGAAACCGGTGTTATATCTTCACAGCGAAGGAACTTGCTCTTAGAATAAATTATAAGACGTGGCGAAATGAACTCAAAATGCCCCCTGCCCTCCGTCTGTGCGCACGATGTATATCAGTCCTTCTTTAAAATAAAAATATGTTATTCAATCCCTTTTGCTATAGAGTGGTATATCAAATTTTGGAGGTATACGATAGATCGGAGGTTCAGTGACAAATTGTTATCTCCAATTTTATTTTAACCCACGGGAAATTCCCTGTATATACTGTAGCAAATTGAATGTCGATTTGACGTAAAACAACCTTCGCTGGATAGTTCCTTGGTCGATTTGTTTGCAATTCGAACTGTTCTTTCACCGAACACACCGACACTATAACCCATTTTAAAATAAATTTCGCTTGTTTAAACGTTATCGCTAAAATTGTGCAGTTAGGTTTCTTGACAGCATTGTTGTCATCTTAATTTTGCGCTGCTAAACATTGTTCCTTCTTCAATCGTAGGCCTCCGCGGCCAGAGTCATGGGAAGGTTCTCGGCTGTCCGGGTAACTCTGCGTCGAGGGCAGGGATGCCGACAGTCGAGAGCCTTCATTGTTGCTTTCGTTACGAGTTCGTTATCCGAATGATTCGATGATCGTTCAAACATGAATATCCCCTTCGGGAAAGAATTAGTTATTGGATTTGTTCGCAGACCGACCAGTCGTTCACCGTCCTCCCACTGTATGTGTGCGAGGGGAGAGGAAGGCGGGGGAGGCGGGGGCGGCAGCAGATTCCTGTGCCCGTGCGTCAGCTGCCGCCGCCGCCACCGCTGCCTCCAGACGGTCGCTAACGACCTCCTGCGAACACGCGATAGCCGCCACCGCCTCCTCCGGGGACAATGGACGGGGGCAGCGAAACGATTCGAACTGCGCAGGGGAAATCTCAGCTGCCGGAATGTCTCTACAGAAAATGACGAGGTACACGATAACGACAGCGATAACCGCGAGTTTGTTTTAAAAATCAAAATACAAACCACAGGACATGAAATCGGTCGTGGGTAGCAATAATGGCACAACTCAAAAAATCAAGATGTTTTGATAGAAGAGTTTGAAGATTTTACTTGTATGGAAATGCATCATTCTTGCAATCTCACTTCTGCCATTTGTTGATGGAAAACTGTACTGTATGATATGCTGGAAGGTAGACCAATCTGCATTTCTGGAGAGAGCATTAACTCAAAATTCGTATTTTTTGAGTTGTGTCTTTATTGTAACCCACGAGCGATGTAACTAGAAGAACACGTTTACCATAGTCGCACTGGGGCAACTGAAACGGTCGGGAGAGTGGCAATAGTGAACGACAAACCCAATGTTTGACGAATCCGACGATTATCAAAGGGAAAGTCTCGATGTTCCGAAAGTCGGTGTTGGCATCGCCAAGCGCACTCGCTGGAACACTACCCCTGTGCTACCCATGTACTCCGCTTTTCAGTGTATTATTTTTTTGTTAATTTCTTTGACGAGAGCCGCAGTAAATCCTGAGCTTCGATTATTCGGGTCTTCGATAATCACGAATCTACTGCACGAACTTTCTTTAGCCAACAACGCATTACGTGAAGTTTTTCCGAACTCTGTGAATGGAAGATAATTTGTCAAATTCCTTCCAACAATTGCATTCGTTTACTTTTCGAAACAAGCAGCTAAAAAGACCAGACTCAAAAAAATGTATACGGTTAGGCATTCGCCTGATTTGCCTTTATAATGCGTCGCCGGCTGCACTCTGCATTTCTATGACACCGAAAAAGAATCAGTTCTTTGCGAAAATCCCAAGAATGTAATATACTGTAACGAATATTGCTTCACCTGCCAGAATTCGCTGCGCGCGGATTGCGTCATCTGTCGGCGCCCCCCTTCCCCCCAAGCTGGACGTTTTCGGACTATTCACGAGTCGCATGGAAAGGTGGAAGGTGTAAGTGCCGGGTGTGTCGAGCCGAGCGTCGTGCAGGTGTAAATGCGCCGCTGCCGGCGGCCGCGAATCAGTGTATACCGGTGTAAGTCAGTGTAAGTAGTCAGTTGGAAGTAAGCAGTCGCGAGTCAGTGTATGTAATCAGTCAGTCCGTCAGTGTGTCTGAAGTGGAAGCTGAGCTGTAAAGTGTGCATTGCGCTAAACAGAGGTGCAGTAGGAGAACAGAAGTCAGCAGTTTGAAATCTGCAGTGGAAGCTGAGCCCTGAAGTGTGCATCTCGGTCAACATCAGTGCAGTGGACCCTGGTGTGCGCAGTAAATTGTGGTCTGCGCAGGGAATTGTGGTCTGCGCAAGGAATTGAGGTCTGCGCAGGGAATTGTGGTCTGCGCAGGAAATTGAGGTCAGCGCAGTGGACCGTGGGCAGTGCATCGGACTGTGTGATAGGGTAGAAGAAGTGAACAGTGTAAATAATTAATCAGATGGCAGTGAACTGTGTAAATAAATAATCAAGAGAACAGAGTCTTGTTTAAGAAAAAATATATCAAGGGTAGAACACAAGGACTGTGTAATCTACCTGTAAATAAATAAAGTAGTTTTTGGTGTGTAATTGTTTACGAATAAACGTTTTTGTTTAAATACCTGTGCTTGCGGGTTTTAATTCACGAAGAAACGTTACAATACAATAAAATTGTCAACACGTTTCATCTACAAGAATTCGGGAATGCTTTATTTTAATTTTATAATAACAACTACTCATAGAATATCGAAATACCTGGACAATTTGAGACTCAATTACTCATATTTATATAGCAACTTGCGCTTTTATTACGGAACTAGTATGATTTTTGTAAGTTCATTACTGCTATCAACTTCGGTTGTTCATCATACTGTCTTGTACAAGCACAAGTTTTCTTCCTTCTTAAAAAATGATGTAAAATATTCATACATTCAATATAACGAGGTAAGATTTATGACTTAGGTCTTTCTATTAATTTATCATTATATTTCTTCCCCCAGGAACTACCTGACTGTTCTCGAGGAGTTAGTAGTTTTGAAATTCTTTATCCTACCTGTCTGCGTCGTATTCTATTCTCATTGACATCAACGATTCTCCCGCCGATACAAGTACCAGTAAAGACGACCTTTATGAATGGCATCCTTAAAATGAAGCTGATGAACACTACGAAATAATGTATGAACCGAGTCACTATTGCATTCACTTTAGCACACACTTCGCCTCTGCATTAAACATGCGTTGATCTATGCAGTATTGATCTAATGCCACTGACTTCATCAAGAAAGCGACTGAGCTTGCTTTCTCGTTTAGACAAAATCCTTCGCCCTGGTTCTGAAGCACGCGCTGATGTATTGTGCAGCAAGTTCTCCTTCATTAGGCTCAGAATGGTATTATTTAATTGCTCAGTGCACATTAGTAACGCAGGAAGACGCATGTCACTCTCGTAATGGTTTTCCAAGTTAGAGGGAGGCCTGTTGAGAGAATACTTGGTCAAAGTAAATGGAAACAGTTTCAGGACTTGAGTTTGTTGTGTTTTCTTAATGAATTTGGAACGTTAACTCTCCACGAAGTTTTTGCAGGAGTCTAACGTTTTTGTTTTTTGTTATTTAAGGTCGCATCAACTTCTAGGGCATTAGCGGCCACTATTGCGTTGAACGGTATGGTATCTGTGAGGATGACAGTATATGATGTTGATCGTGGGTGAAAGGACGAACACAATACCACCATGCCCGAGGCGCGACTCGAACCCACGATCCTTCGGTCCGAGATCGCTACGGCACTACTGCCTTAGCAATCTCGGCCATCCGGACCGGCTCTAACGTTCTTTGTAGCTGTGCTTCTGGCTCAAACGTAATTCCTCCGCTTTGTGTGAATCGTAACTCAATAGTGTCAGATGAGGTGGTTTAAACTATTTTTAGAGCCCAAGTGAAAAAATGGATAAATTTTAAATACATTAAAGGAAATAAATCCGACATATATGTTTGCCTGCTGGTTGTGTTTCGAATCAGAAAAATATATCAAAATCAATTGCACCCATGCAAAGTTGCCATTCTTTGTAGTATATCATTATTTGAACATTTAAAGTAGCTTCATTTTGGAATGGCCAAGGCCTGAACTGTACATCCATGAGCAAACATTTTATAAAAGCGTTTTTAAACACGAAGTCGTATTGTTAGATCCGTGGGGTGAATTTGCTAAGAATTACATATAGGGGCTTTAATTATACCTAGATTTGGACATTCTTCACATTTCTGACCACCTCTCATTGAGAGTATAGGTATTCAGAAGACCTGAATTTCCCAAAGTGAAATGAAAGTCCAGACATGTCTCATTATATACTTTACTATCTATGACGTTTAACGCGAAAATCGGCTTGTAAGGGCATAGAATTTCCCTCGTTTCCGAATTTCGCACAATGGTAATGGGTGTTGTAGCATACTGTGACGTCATGGATACTCACAGCGAATACAGACACAGAGCTTACATATAACAAATATTTATATATAAAGAAAACACAACAAATATTTACAATGAATTTCCACTTTACATCCTAGCTCTGATACTATTCCTTGATTGCGTGAGCGATCCAAACCTGATTGATGATGGGTTTCAATTGTGGCATTCGCCACTCCTACTTCTGAAGCGCGCACAAAGCCAAGCTTCCGTGACCGGATGTCACACTGGGACACAAAGTCCGTACCGGCGTACCAACTGATAGTTTGCCTTGATCGCAGGAGCGATATTACCCGATTGAGAATCGGCGTGAGTCGTGGCACTCAACAACTCACCTCGGAGCACGCACACAGCATCGCTCCCAAGGACCCAAAGTCCTCCACAGGTTCAACGCGTGACTTGCCTCGCGAGCCCGGCACGCCGCTGCACCGTCGTGGCGCCGAGTTTTGTGCAACTGCACGAGGTTTCGCACTGTCTCCAGAACCCACCCACTGGCTCTGTGCACTCCCTTATATTCTCGAGGTCAAGTGACCTACTACTTTACGCCGCCCCCGCTGGACCCTTTTGCTAGCCATGAGGATTTGGGTTTCCGTTTCTTAAGACCGTAGGACTCCAAAACCTCGTGTCTCCCGTTTCCGCGTTCTTGCTTTAAGGAAAAACCCTTCTCTCCATCCTGTGGCGAGGAGTTTTCCTCTTACCAATCCCCTACCACGCGTCCCCAAATAGATGCCACGAGGCACGCTCAATAATACGTTACAATATGTAATGCGTATTGTGAGTTGCACTGCGCCTGATGATTTCTTCATATCAAACTCTATAAAAATCCCAATTTTTTGTTTCCAATTTTTTTTTATTTGACCACCCTTGGTGGTAATTCCCTCTTCGGCCGGTGCACATTTACGGGGGACTCGTCATGCAAAACCGTCAACTTTCCATATTACTGAGGGTGATTAAAAAATTGCGTTCGGTCCCGGGATTTGGGGTTTCAGTTATTTATGAAAATGTCATTTCGGCGAAAAGAGTCCGAATCGGTTCGAAATATCAAAGGCACTGGCAATACAAAGACTCGGAATCATAAAATCATGAAACCGTGCGTATTTCTGTTTCCCCAGGGATATCGCTTTGTTACAGGGGAGGATTGCTGGTGACCTCTAGTCAGATGAAATGGAAGTCTTGCCATCATTGGGCGATTATTTGATGTCGGGATCATCTGACGATTTGAAAGAAGATATTGTACCCGACGTCTAGTGACTCTTCAATACCCCGCGACAGCGTATGCGCAAGAGAATCGCGGCAGTTTGAACGCCAATAAATTCAACCGCAGATGAATTGCCTCTCACCAAACGTCGCTGTCTGTTGGCCACTCTCTTGAAGTAATTTAAGTATGAACACTTTCCGCCCAAACACATTGCAAATATATAATTTGTAAATTCATGTAACCAGGCAAATGTTACCTTCTCCGCTTCCTCAGATATCTTGATCCCTACTATAAAATCACCGATTAATTTTCTGAAGTATTTTACCAAAGGGACTTTCGCCAAACTTCCAATATCTTGAAGTAGCTACTAATTGGGTTTTAAAACCAGAATGGCACGTCGATATTCCCGACCCATATACCGGCATCCAATCATTAGCCAACTCTCTCCACTCCCTCTCAAGAAATTCGTGTCCATCGTAACCAACGCTATATTACTCAATTGTCTCTCTTCATGAGTTCACACTACATGAACAAATTTATATTTTGATTTCGTTACAAGAAGTACTAGGTAGTACTCACGTAGTGTCGAAAATACGTCTGTCGGTACTTCTAACCTAGGATTTCTTTCTCGGCAAAGCTTCAGTTGCGATCTCGTGAATATACATGTCATATCACCTGGTTCTTCAAGGTTTTAGAGGTTTGTAAAACGTAAAATATGGCACTTAATTCCAAGTTTTTAGTTAAATAAAAATTTAATTAAAGTAATTTCGTTTAGATAAGTCTATTTTTACGAGTAAATTTTCAGAATTATAGTTAATAAGAGAGCCGGTAAAACACTTTGCCTTAGTCGCGAAATAAACCGTTCTGCTTAGGATAAAATCGTTCTCTTGCAAAATGAGAAAATTTTTTAGATGTGATAATTTTCTTTCGTATCGGAGATATGTGGTTAATCACATTACTACGTAAGATTTCCTGGCAATTATTTGAGTACATGTTTTTAATAATGGACTGATAGAACTTTTGGCGCTTAATATCTCTGAGGATTACACTTACAAATATTAAGGCAAAATGGATATTGAAAGAATTTCAATATTTTTTACACAAAACCCGGATCTACTTTAATTCGACCAAATACGTAAAGAATAAGATGATCATCAGATCAAATCAAAGTCGACACTTCTATTTTATGTCAATATTTATTTTATTTCAATCCAGGTATATATTCGTTTAGATTGGTTTTTGATTATGTCATTCGAACAATTTGTCTTTACTTCAACCTCTGTGACAGTTTTTACAGTTTAAAAGATTTTATTAAAGCATTAAATCTCTCAGAAGAATTGCTGCGTGAAGTATATGAAACCTTTGTTCTTGCCAGCACTGTCATTTGTTTACCTCAGGTTCACAGACATCTGACATCACGATCTGAAATGATCGATCAAATATAGAAGTAATTGCAGTCCCCTCTCGCAAAACACACACGAGAAGATGTACTATAATCTTATTTCCGTAACGACAGTTCCTCTTTTCAAAATGAGTGCTTTGACATATTGTTTGAACTCAGCTCTGTAATCTGTGTCATAGAGGATTCAGGATCCATAAATTTCAGATTGATCTCGTTTATGTACTGTGAGTGGATCCATAGATATTACAAGAATTGCGTGATGACGCACGTTGGCGTGTAGGAGTGTCTCGTGTAAAGAAAAGGAAGATACGTGTGCAATTTAATGTTACACACATATTGAATAAATAATCCTGATTATCCCTGGATAAACTTCAAGTTTTAAATTATTTACATTTTGATATTTAAATGTTTTTAAGGTTGTTGTTTTTGTTAGTTTACCCTTTCGAAAAAAAGGTATTAGAATTTCTTACCTACATTTAGTAAGAACAACATGAAAGAAAATGTAAATAGATGAATAAAGAAAATGTAGAATAAAGAGAAATAATGTTGCAAGCAAATGAATGAAGGTTACTGTTTAAGAGTGTGCAGGGAAACAAATCCAAAGTATTTACTAGGCTGTCCGGGTGACGCCGCGTCCATGGCGAAGGTGCCGACGTTTCGATCGCCATTCTGCGACATTCCTCAGGGCACTTTCGCTATGGACGCGGCGTCACCCGGACAGCCTAGTAAATACTGACTCCGGCCGCGGAAGCCTACGCTCTCAAATCCAAAGTAACAATGAAACAAAGCGATTTACTTCTCTAAAAGAAAGTTTGTCACACATAGATGGTGTAAGCAGTTATGTCATGCAGAGAATTGTAATAAATGTATATTGCACGTAAATGTGCTTTGTTCTCAGTTTTATTTTCGTAATGTAATTTAGTCTTCTACATAAGGTTTGCTATTTTGCATTATTATTGCTATTACTATTATTATTATTATTATATTAAGTATATTTTTGTTCTTTGGAAAAGGGCAATTTGAGCACTATCATGAAATATGTTATATGTAATACTTTTAAATAATGTGTCTAAAGGTGGGCTTAAAACTTTGCCCTCAAAACATTACCTCAGTACCTTTCTGAACTGATGTTTGCATAAAAAGTACTATCAGATAAAAGTGCTACAAATGTTCAGTTTTTTTTCTCAAAACAATCACATTGCCCAAATAGTTTAAGTGAGGAGATCGCCTCAATTCATTTTTAAACATTAAATCTCATTTGTTAACGTAAGTAATGTAAGTCTTTAACTATCCCTCTGGAGTCGTACGTTACTGTCACCAGCGCCAGCTTTTCAACCAGCGCTGCCCTGTAACTTGTCAGAGTTGGCACGTGTTCCGATGCACGATCCATTCTTTTCCCAGACATTGCCACAGACGGTCAAGCTTGAATTCCACCAATGGTTTCCCGAGAGGTGCAGAATTGTGTGTGTGTTTCTTGTGTTAGTTCAACGTATTCACGCGGATAGAGGAGAGAACAGGGATGCGGAAGGAAGGGTCGCATGCAGTCCATGGCGCCCTGTTTGTGGTAAAGCGTTAGCATTCGTCAGGAGTTGATCGGAAATCACCGATTTTATTTATTTACGTCAAAACCAGTTAAAAACTGTGTGTGAACTGTTATTGGGAGAAGTTAATTTCAAGTTACATTTATGTCCAGAAGCAAAACAAGGTGCTATCTCAGCATTTGCTCAAGGATCAGAGAAACTAGACGAAAACTCGGTCGAGATAGGGATCATTGTCCCAGAAGCGGAAATTCTTGTTACAGGTTCTTTAGAATAATACAATATAAATAGTAAATAATACATTAAATGTCATTGTTAAAATTAATATTACTTTGCTTTTGAATGCTCGGTATAGACTCTAATTGTATAGAAACAGATGTTCAGGCGAAAATATTTTACTTGGGACTTAATCTTTTGAATCGTATTCAATCGTATAATTTCAACCGTACTCTAGAATTCGATCACAAACAAACGCTTTTCGCATCAGTCGAATATATTTTATTGAAAAATCCGATAGTATTGGGACTTGAAACCAGGACTTTCTATGAACTCTACGTCTTCGAAGCGATGTGAACCTCAGACAGTTAGAACGAGTGATGTTGCACGTTAATTTCCCAGCATAGCCGAAATAAACATCCTGAAGTATAGTAAAACAAGAATAATTGCAGAAAACGCCGAATATGTGCGGCAAAGGCAGATCTCCAGGATAACATGGCCTGCGTAATTTGCTAGCCAGTGAAACCAACGACGAAAAAGATGAGGCGAAGAAGATGAAAACAAAGAAGGTGAAGTCGAAGATAAACGCGCATACGGAGAAAAAGAACGCAAAATCCTTGAAGAGAAAAACGAAGGAGGCGAAAACGAAGTTAAACTGACAAAGGAGACATAGAAAACCAAGGCAAAGAAGGCATAGACGAAGAAGAAAGAAACGAAGAGAAGAAGAAAGAAACGAAGACGAAGAAGAAAGAAACGAAGAGAAGAAGAAAGAAACGAAGATGAAGACAAAGACTAAGATTAGTTTACAGAGGTTAATGCGATCAGAATCATGTAAAAGCCTGAGCAGTACCTTATCAAATGAACTACGGACCGCACGCAATCTTTCATTGCACTTCCTGTCCTACCCTTACCCCTTACTTACACGCACTTACACTGACATGCATTACACTATCATACAAGTCAGCAGAGCAATCAGCAGCTGAGAGCTTGGCCCGTTAGAGGTAGATAACTGTATGGGGAAAACCTCACAAACCGACGTGTATGTCGGTGTTCGATCTCTCCATCCTGCGAAGGAAGAACACCACCACCTCCCATGATAGAAAGCACGCACTACACTAATGGGAGTAAAGACAATAACAATTAACGCGAAACTCGAAATAATCAGGAAACTCGAAATAATCAGTCACTCAATGAAAAAGACTAAGACAGAGGAGACGAAGGCAGAGAAGGTGAAGGAACAGACGAAAGAGAGAACAAAAACCACACGACTAGGGCAAAGAAGAAAGAAAAAAAAAGATGAAGGCGAAAACATTCCAACGCTTTGCCGCACCATTAAACCAACGCAGTGCACGACCGCCGCCGGCGCGCCGTCTCCGCCATCGCCAACGCCGCCGGCGGGCGAGCTCTTCCGCCAGCGCCGCCCCCGCGCGCGCGCGTCGCGCTGTTTATTTGTGCGTTCGCCGCGCCTTTGGCCCGAGTTTATCCGGCGGGCGCGGTTTAGTCTGGCAGCGCAGCGGTGGCGGCGGCGCGCTCACACACGCCCGCGCTCGGGGAAGAGGCCCTGGATGCTGCCGCCGTCGTCGTAGCCTCGCGAGAGCGGGGGTGGCGGCACAGTGGGCCGCCATTAGGGCCCGATCTAGCCGATCGTTTTGGGCGGGAGGATTATAAAGTTTTATTAAATAATAAACATTCTTGTTATTATATTGCATATTATTTTGGAGTGTATATGAGGAGCTAACATTTAAAACGTGCCACGCCCACTTCAATCTTTTGCAATAAAAATGAAACTAGAGCACAAATTTTACACTCTTCATCACAGTCTTTAACTCAACGAATAGAGTATTACTTAACACATTGTAAAACATCTCACTTTTTCTGGAAAAATTATAGTTAAAAACAATAGAAGAACTCAAATTTTGCCAATGGACTTGTCACCATTTGAATGTTTGCCCCTTATATATAATGAACAATATAATTTTTAAAATAATGACATAACTATGTCATAAATCAATATTAAATCAATTTTGCCAAAGAAAGGAAGGTGCCAAACTAATTTTTATTTTTCCTGCATTTTAATTTTTTTCATTTTGTTTCAAAGGAATGTATCTCTATTTCCGTTTATTTTCTAGCTGTACATATCAATATATTCTTACGACGTTTCCCCATGTTAAACAGTATCCAAAAACTTTTAAATCCTAACTTGTTCTATAAGACTGAATGTGAAATCGTTTCATTTCAGAATAATTGATTTTCTTGGAAATTCTTCACTTTTGAAATAAGCTCTTCGATTGTGTACGAGTACGGAATATCGTAATATTGGCTTTAAAGTAATGTACTATGTTACCATAGAGTAATACGCATAGATTTTCATGCGTTGTGACGCGAGCCTGAAGTGTAACGCGATAAAACAAAATTATACGACTTGATCAATATGATTAAAAAAGTAGGAAAAAATATTTTTGCGAGAACTATTTTTTAAGTAAAGTCCGTTGCACTGTGAGAAATTTTGCACACACATCCATTTTTATTTTTTTGTTTGTTTACTGTTTCCGTCATGGTGGAATCGTTCTTCACAGAAAGCTTGCAGATTCCTCAACATATATGGTCGGACATTGTCCTCCTGAAATACGGCAAGTAGAGCTGCTTACAAGAGAGGCAGTACCTCGAGCTCTAAAACCTCCATGATGTAGTGGTTGCTGTTTAGATTGTCCTCACTATGTATGAGGCGAGATCGCATATTGTAGCCAATGGCGTTTCAAACCATAACACTTGTTGGTCCGCTATGGCGCGTAACAATACAGATTGGAAGATTGCGATCATCACGGTAGCATCGAACGCTTACGGGGCCATTGCTGTAGCACAAATTAAAGCGATATTCGTCCGAAAACATCCCACTCAGCCACTCAGCACACCAGTGAATCCATTCACGTGCTCATTGCTGTCTGAGGAGTTGGTGGTTTCTGGTCTTCTGAACCCGATGCAATGGTATGCGTGCTATCAGTCCAGCTTTAGCAGACGACGTCGAACGATCGATCGTCGCAGACATGACTACACCCGTTGCAATGCTCCAAATTCGAGCCAACACTGTGGACGACACCATTCTGCCGGGTAAAGCCATGAGGGTAAGAGGTCGGTCATCTCGCATTGTTTGGTTCAATACCCTTTCGTCGCTGTGTACGACCCCCTCTATCCTCTATCCTCATTCGAGTCGCAATAGCACGGTATGACAAATCCGCTTCCTTGAGACCGATCATTCTGTACTGTTCGAACTCACTCAGTTGCTGATATTGCGCCCTTTGGCATCGAAGAGGCATACAGGCTTGCTTGCACGTCTCCACGACAATTTACGCCCTACCCCGACTAGGTGTGGCGTAATACTGACCTGACCTGTCACACAAAGCAGGGCGCTGCTACGTCAACGTACACGCCATCTCTACGCAAATTTAATCACTTCTTATTCACACTGTCTACACATCCACCAAATCCGACACCAAATTTTAAAACGAAAACCATATTTTAAAACCGAACTGTTAAATATATATTTTATTTTATAAAGATATGTTTAACACAATTACGGTATGTATAATAACACGAAAAGAATGTTCTTTACTACGAAAACCTGTCTACAGCCTTTGAAAACTCTTCAAAAAATTGGCTGCTTTGTTTTAACGCGTTCGATCATTCCAAAGCTTTGCTGTTCATTTATTTCTTTGTGACTGTGGATTCTTGTCAATATTATACTTGATTTGAACTCACGATTACTGCGCTGTTCCATGAAATGGAACAGTTTTCGATATTGCGAATTTCCTTTTATCTTCGACGTCGGAAATTGAGGGTCCCTCCAATAAAACAGTGATGTTTAACTGACATCGTTTTTTCTCCTTCCATGTTTTCCTTTCTGTGAAAACCTGCTTGTTCAGATTTCTCAGAAACATTCTTAGGTTCGATATGGGTGACAACCAGAAAAAAACAACGAAAAAATACTAGATGTATTGAAGAAACAGACGTAGTACACTGTCATGCAGATATGGAAAGGCACTCAAAGCTATCGGAGTATGATAAAAATGCAAACTATTAATTTTTTTCTAATATTGAAGGTATTATAAATATAAAGATTTTAGCTCTCTTAATTGAAATAAATGTTGCATGTTAAATATATTACCATTACATTTCCCCAATTAACTACATTTTCAGAACCTACCTCACTGTTATGAAGATGAAATGATTTTAAAAGATATAAATATATTTTCATTGTTAATGACAGATTTACTTGTCCATTTTACTCTACCTTTTTTCTAGGTTCTCACTACATGTCTAGCCTCTCACCTTTTACCACATTTTGTGACCTCAACTCACACATTCTCTGACTGCATTCTCCACCCTCCGTTGCTTGCCTTACTTCGGACGACAGTTGCCTTTATCTACGGGACGGCGCGTCGCAACCTGCCCTGTAGGAGATCGTACTCGGATTGGGATCACGCGCACAGATCTTGAGGATTCGGGCAAGCAAGGGCACATATTCCATTGGAAATCTGGATGTGTGCAACTAAGGACACATGTTCCTTAGAAAATCAGGGCCCGTCAAGTTTCGTTGCGTGTTCATTCCCCGCATTGGCACCATGGACGCTCGTGTTGCCTTGGATGCGGCCAAGTGCTATGTAGCCGGAGCTTGGGTAGGCTCTACCCCTCTATCCAGTCTGCGCTCAATTCCACGCAGTTGTCAGGATTTTCTTTGCGCATTTGACGCCTTCCCTCGCCCTAGCGCTGCGTACGAATCAAAGGGAAATTGGAAAAAGGGATCCTTGGGCCGATTGTCCTCGCAGGACATTTGAATGTTCCCCCAGCCCTCGGATTCGGTCGAGCAGTTCTACACGAATTCTTAGGGGCTTTTCCCCGAGGGGCCGATTACAGACTCATGAATGTATACGACGGGATTCTCCGACAAAATCTTGCTGTTGTATTTTTATTCATTTGCGATATCATGAAGTCTTTTTTCGAATTTGTACGAATATTCAGTTCTTCGCTGAGGGCGAGTCGTGACGCGGTGGCTTGTGTGCTCGCTTTCCGTTTCCGGGTTAACAGTTCGAATCTGCTGATTCCGGAGAAATGTCGTAGTAGGTAGACCGGGTTCGTTGCAATTTTTAAGGTTGGCTATATCTTGTTCAAGTTGTTGGAGCTTTGTAGATAGATTCTAGGTTAGAGTGTAGGCGCTGGTGGATTTTCGACTCCAGCTAAGTAGGTGGGTCAGATGATCATTCTAGATATCAGTTTCTTTGACCGATGGTCGATCATCAGGTGTCTTCCAATCATAGTCATGCAATACATCGTGGAGCACATGGTCAGAATCAACGGAGCATGGAGTGCGTGCAATCCTACTTCCGTATACAGGGTACCTACACGACCCCCTATTTCAATAGGGGGGCTTTTTTACACTTACAGGATTCTCAGATGGTTTTGTTCAGTGAGTTTGTGGCACCTGACTGAATTGAATGGATAGGCTGACTGCTGTGATCATTGGGTTCTGGGATCTTCATTGTAGCTTCCAGGCATATGCCAGAGCAGCGTTTGAAACAACAGTTACTGACTTCGGACAATCTTACCTTCCCATTCTCTTTCCTTCCGATCCCCATGCGCCGATGAAATTGCAGTTACAGCTCCCTAAAACACCCAATCCAAACAACTCTACGCGGGTGTGTACTCAAGATTTGCGAATCTTCTAGAATCTTGATTAGCTGTTGTATGTCTGTTGTTAAGCTGGAAGAGGAAGCCGGTGTAAAGTAAACAGTGGTTGGCCCGCCCCTACGTTGACGCCATATGCAGTGAAGGTCTGACGGTTTTGTCACTTGTAATAGAAAAACATGCTCAATAACCAGCGGTTGGTGCTTTGAAGCGAGCTCTTTGCGCACAAAACTTTGGTGACCGTTAATGAGATAATATCAGTTTGATGCGCCTATCGAAACGAATAGATTGACTGTTGCGATCAAGCCGTTCGCCAAAGTATCATTCTAAACAACGGGTCACGGACCGCGTGCGATCTTCCCTTCCCGTACCCAAGCGCCAATGCACATAACATTGGAAGCGCCCTAAAACCCCGATCCAAACCGCTCTGCGCGGTTCTCCTACAGGGCGCGTGTATTTCTGTCGCTGCCACCGGGCGGGCGCGCGGACGGCGGGGCTTCCGGAGGCGTCGTTTCGTTTGCCGCGCGCGGCCGTGCGAGCCGCGCGGCGCGGGGCGGGGTGGCAGCTACTGCGCGGCGCGGCGCCCGTGTTGACGTAGCCTCCTTTCGGCCCTCGCTCGCCCTCCGCTCTGCGCGCGCAGCAGCCTCACGCCGCGCTGCGCTGCGCAGGCGTGCGCTGTGGACCAGAGCACTCGGCGACATTTTGGATATGGTTACGGTTTTTCTAAATTACTAGCTGAAGATTTCGACGTTGCGTTGTCTAGTACTGATTGATGATGTACCTACGTATTGATTCCCAACAGTCTTCTGGTGGAAGAGAAACGTACTCTA
>BOPP01000013.1:2058238-2172619 GCA_017312745.1 Gryllus bimaculatus
TATATATATATATATATATATATATATATATATATATATATATATAGTCCTTTCTCTAACACATTGTGTAGTCAGAGTCCATGTTTTATGGCTCATTGATACCTAAAAAAAATTGACGGCAAAACGTCTGTCCGTCCTTGTGTCCGCCGCACGTCTGTCCGTTCGTCAGTCTCTACGTCTCTCTGTACGTCTGTGGTAAACGCTGGCGCCTAAAAAGTTCTACCTTTTTTCTCCTAAATTGATATTCTCCGATTGATTTAAATGAACACAAGGTCATCTAAGTTTGAAACAAACATTTTGATTTTGAGGGGTACTTTACATGAAGCTTTAACAAAATTTTCAAAACTTTCTCAAAAAGGCTCCAGATTTTTCATTACACGTTGTCCTCGGATAGCGTAAAGAAAGTTTAAGAGAATGGTGTAAGTCTCATTTTCGTTGAAATTCCCGAGTTTTCGAAAATTACAAAAGTTATTTTTTTCGGCGACTTTCTACAACTATAACATAGAAGATAGAGATTTTTCTGAATGAAATCTTCTTTAAAGACATATTTAAATAATGTTATTTACAACTTTTGAAAAGATAAGAACTTTTCGTGTAATTTTGCTTAAAATTTTCTTAAACAATTAATTTTCTTTTTTTCTTTTAAACAATGTTTTGAAAAAACGAGTAGATTTCGCATAATTTTTGTTTCAAATTAATCTTTTTTATCAAAAACAATTTCAATTTTTTTCTACAAATAGAATAAGGAACGAATGAAAGTTTTATTTTCGTTGAACTCTAAATTTTCGAAAATTGAAAAACTTAGAAGTAATGAAAGAAAGCACATGCTGTTGTTGCACCATTAGTTTATTGATTATTGCTCTTACTTCTTTATAAGATACAACATGATGTTATGCTTTGTAGACGTCTGCGAAAAATGTTCTTCACTTGCTGAAATCGTGGCTACATCCACTCGGTAGTTTTAATGTTTTTGGCAAACGCGTGCGAACGGTTAATTTGTGTTATGTATTAGTACTGCTCAGTGAAAGTCCCTAAAGTAATTTCAAACATATAGCTACAAAGTTTACCCTAAAAATGTAAAATACATTTATAAAGTCCTGTTATTTGTAGACGAGCTGACTAATTTTAACTTTTCTTAAAATTACCACTAAACAATATTAGCACTTAGGAGTTTATAGTAATAATATCGACATATTTAGTTTTGTTAAATCATATTGATGGACTGCATTTCATAATATTGATGGACGTTCTCATCATTTTACATTGGTATCTACTTTAAAGTAGATTAAGGCATTCATTTTAATGGTCAGCGGGATTTAAATTTTGTTAAAGTGATTAGTGTTTTCTGAAAGATTGCTAACCACTTTAGAAGACTCGATAATTTCGGATATACTGACATTTTACCCTTATTGTTTTACCGACGCGGTCGAGCGCCTGTGGTCACTATGAGCGGTAAATAGTGGTCGATCGCAACCCATTAATTCCTGATTTTTTTGAGGATATATCGACGGCTTTGCAGAAAATCTGTGCGGAATACAGTTTTGGTTAATCTGTAGAGTTGAAAATTGTAAAGTTTGATATGCCGTGAACTTCCGGAGATAAAATGCAGCGTGTGTGTACGCTTTCGACTTTTTGCAACTGCGGCTGCGGTTCGTAAATCAATGTAATGTGTTTGAGTCAACCATATGTTTTGTGTGGTTAATACAAATATGATAAAAGGAAGTGTATGTGTAATTATCGTACACTTTCAAGTCACGTGATTATACTTTATAATGTTATTGGATTATCGTTTTTGCCGATGTAACTCTACCATAAAGTTAGAGTTCGCTTATGCGGAGAGGCTAAAGAGTGGATTGGTATCTCATACGATATAAGTTTCACGCTTTCCAAATATTTATAAAGTTTTTTAGTGCGCGCTATTCTTGAGATATTGTTGGAACTGAAAAAAGGGCCCAGTGAGGGCCGTGAATAAGCCGCTTAGTGAAAAGGGCCGCATCAGCGATATATCTTTAAGAAAATCAGGAGTTAATGGGTTGCGACCTGCCACTATCAACCGCTTATTGTGGCTTCAGGCGCTCGTGTTCTATCACGCCGGTAAAACAGTACGGGTAAAATGTCGCGTATATCCGAAATTATGGAGTCTTCTGGAACGAATTCGGGCAGCCTGGCGTCGGGGAGCGGGATTCGCAGCTTTACCGCGTCTCCGCCCCCTCCCCCGCCTCCGCAGCCGCGATAGTCGGCGTTGGAAACAACTGCGCGCGATAAGGCGCAGCCGGCGCAAACTGGCACCGCCCGCGCACTTCTTCGCCCGCGTTCCGGCACTCCGAAGAGGATGGCTGTTACCAAACAACAGTTTCAGTTAGGGGTCGCCTTTTAAATTACGTAACGCTTAAGAGGGGGAGGCAGCGTTACGCTGTGTTACATAGGGGTAGGGGGGGTCAGAATTTAGTGTTTCGTAATTCTAATATTTATTTGTAAAATCTTTCAAAATTTTCTGAAATAATTCCTTTTATTCAGTCTTATACTAAAACATTAGAGTGTTAACAAATAAAATTACTAATATAGTAAATTAATGAAGTTATATCCTATAAATTGTTGAAATAAATTCAAATATTTTTCATCAAATATTTAATCTTGGGGAAGGTTGATTATGGCATGTGTTAGAGAGTGGGGTTCAAGTGCACGTTACAGGTGCGTTACCGGGGGGAGACGGGTGATCAAAATACTCCAAAATTGCATTATGCAATTTATGGACGGCTCCTTGCGTTTTTCACATTCTGTTTAACCTGCTGGTTACACCGAATGTGACATTTCCACCGCACATTTGTCGTTTACATCTTCTCTCGCTCTCTCTCCCCTCTATTCAACCACGCACGCCCTGTCGCTTCCCTCTGCCTCCCAACCTACCCTCTCCCGCCATCTCGCCGGACCTGTTTCACACTCTCTCTCCCTGTTTTTATCAGTTCTCTTACTCTCTTGCAATCTCGCGCAAGTCGCGTTCTCTTACTCTCTTGCAAGTCGCGAGAACTCGTTTGAATTTCCTTTGAACAATTTTTTATAACGGCAGATTTCGTATACGTTTATCATAAGTGTCAAAACGTTTTCTCTCCTGCATTTGTTGAAGAGATTCATTCCTAGAGGAGAACATTACAACACTGAAGGCTCGCATCTAGACCTACAAGATATTATTATATAGTCGATAGTATTTGTCAATAATTATTAAATCAACTACAGAACAGTCATTTATGTAGCTGAAGAAATATAGAGTGTTGCTTCAGAGAATTCTGAAAAAGTCTCACAGTATATAATGTTGATGAATAAAGTGGAACGACCGAAAGATACTATGTCAGATCTCACTAAGATTCAGTATTAATTGTATTAGGAGTCACATTAAATCCTTTGATCTAGTAATGATCTCTTTCGCTGGAAATGTTCCGGGTTAATTTTTTCCTTCTTCATTTAAAGCCCGCCGTAGTCGACGGGTCTAAAAAGAATGTTTACGCTTTAGTTCCTCAAACACTTTTTACGTGGCCGGGAGCTGCAGATAGAAGTAGCACAGGCGCCGCCTTCCGCCGCCCCCGTCGCCGTCGCCCCCGTCGCCGCTGCCATCGCCATCGCTTCATAGGCCCGTCGCGCAGTGGTCCAGCACGATCCAAGATGGCACCAGCAAAGGTAGGGCAGAGCTTCAACTGATGCCACTGGCCAGGAGATCCTTGGGTCCCGCCGCGACGGTGGCAGGCAGGATTTTTGATGGATCGAATTCAGCCGCCGTATGGAGGGGAATTCTTGCGTTAGTTTCTCGTGGTATCTCTAAACAACACTAGGTGAATACCTGAGCAGTACTGTAACATACGGACCATGGGCCACGCGCGATATTTCTATCCTTTTCCATGTCCTATCCACACCGTTTACACACACACACACTAACATGCACTAAACACGCCGGGAGACCGGTCGGGAGCTTTGTCCCAGCTGGGGCGGTGCCCCGTTGGTGGGAATACCTGGTTGAGGGAAATACCGCTAGCCGACGGTAGGTCGGCGCCGGATCTCACCATCCAGCGGGGGCAGATCGGCGCTACCTCACGGGATGAAAACAAGGCAGCCAGGGTCGGCGTGGAATACATAAAATGATTCATTTCACTAACTTTGACTAAGTGATCCTTGAGTTATTTTATGATTCCTATTAGAAAATATACTCTAATTATAAATTAAGTACATTTTCGGCAAACGCTATTTGAAATGTCTACACTTGTCACTGCTCTACTAGTATATTCCTGCTCCTTATTCTGAACCATTTCCTTCAGCGGAAACGACCAGGGGTACCAAGTATGAAAAAGAGCATTTTTCAATATCTCATCAACATCCCAGAATGCGTACAAATTACAACAACAAAAAATAGCCGTAAGTGTATGCAGTGTCAAAACAGGGGACGTGGGTCATACGCACCATGACATTTGAATAAGTATTAAGGGACATTTGAACAAGTCTCAAAACAAATATGAATATATAAGCCCAAGAAAACAAAAATCAATAATTTTCCCCATTTCATGATACCCTCTGCCTCTTAGCAATGCCATTTACATTCATACTTCTTTGATTAATATTTAGTGTATAGCGTAATTATGTACATGCGTAATGAAAGTAAACAACCAAGGCTCTTTGAAATCCGGTATTTGTGGCTTGTCCATTTCCACGCGTTTAATATAATTCACGCGCGTGCATCTTTCTGAGATGATTTGCATCAATTTTCACAATGTTATTTTTAAAAACGATATCAGCCTAATTCGTTAAAACTATCCATAATATTTAACTATACGCGCCGTACTGACACTCATTAACAGATGGCAGGGCGCTCATCTGACGAGGTAGAGTATATTTTGAAGAGCGATGCAGCCTTTGGGGATGCGCAATTATTTTAGAACCCCCCCCCCCACAGAAAAAAAATCGTCTAACGGCCTGAGCAAATCATATTGTATAATAATATGACCGAAACCATTGTTGAGTCGGCCCCTGGTGACGAACATTTGAGTCTTACTGTTCAACGTCCAAATTAAGTACACTTCGACGTGGTGCCAAGTCCAAAACTCAGATATGAAAAACAATATTCTGAATATACCGGCGTGTAAGTTGCATTTATTTCAAGACATTTCCATAACAGAAGACTCCATAACAGAGGTAGATCGTAAGTGCCAGGGTATGATAAAAACCAGAGATCAATTTCTGAGATGTGGAATGATGATATGCTAGTTGCGAAGTGGTTTCTGGTTCTGAAAATAAACATTTCGATAAACAATATATGATTGGCCATGATATATAGTTGCCTTAGAATACGTTCTACAATATGTTAGGGCATTTATATCTGTGCCGAATATCACTTTTACCCAATAAACTTGTGGTGAGAAATCTGATGTAAAGTAGTTTCACATGTTAATTTGCCTCTGATTGGTATGCAACTACTGCTTGACAATGTGGCGACCCGTATGGTGACGTGTTGCTCGGGAACAATTAATGTAATAAACTGGATACTTGTGACGAGGACAAACGTCTCTTTATCATTTCTAATAGTTGATTTTTTAAATTGACGACTGAGTCAAATTGATACAATATATCAATTTATATTATACCGTGTATATTTATTTATTTTCCACAAGAAAGAATTTTTATAAAGAACTGGATCGACATTAAGGTAATGCTCATTTCAGACAGGCATACGTTCCGACGCTGTTAATAAATGTCGTGTAGTTCTTCGTTGTCCGAATGACTCTGGGTCGCAGGTTGGAGACCCCACATTTCGCCTGTCATGTGTCATGCGAGGAACTGCGGTGTTCTTGCACTGAGGAAGCCTGCAAAATGACAGGCGAAACGTCAGCCTCTTAGCCTACGACGTGGTGTCACCCGGACAACTAAGAATATATGGACTCGAGCCACTGAAGCTTACGTTTACATTTGAAATTTCCTGAAGGCCTACCTGCCGAGCTCTAGGCGAATTGGTAAATCCTTCATCCAGACGTATCCTACCTTTCTCGGCTCTTCAACATGCAGGACTCTTGCCTCCGTGCGGGCAAGTAGGTGCACGCTCTGAAAGGCTTAAACGGATCAACAGTCGTTTGAATTCTGCGCTGGCATTGCCAGGAGGATGACGCATATCCATTGCAATCATGCGAACTACTTGTGTATAATTTGCACGAGTTTTTATACTTAAATGTCGTATACTCATCTTCATAACACATTGCTATACCGTGAAAAACAAAGCGAATTGCGAGATTGTTGGCTGGTAGGTAGTCACAGGCACAATGAAGCACATACGAAATGATTACGTGTTCACATTTGTAGGGCCAACATTTATTCCGCCGTATGGACGCAGAGTAGAAGGTTGATGGGTAGAAGTGGAGTCCTGTCACCACGCTCTATTGCAGTGTCGATCTGGAAAAGGTCTGGTGATGCGGCTGCTTATGGGAAAAAATCCGCAGCGGTACGCTCTAGAGACCAAAGGTATGAGGACACGCGTTGTCTTCTTGGAATATAACATGGGAGTGAGCGTTCACGGACGTCGGAGCCACCAGTTGCACCTTCTGAACGTACAGTGTGGCTGTGATGGTGTGCGCGAGGGACCATATCGGTGAACGAAGCACAGTAGGACATCGCCGGCACGGTGGGTGGTGTGATGGAACACCATATACCGCACATTGAGGCGCTCTCCTCTCCGGATCGAAGTACAGGCCCAGCGGTCACTGCCACCAAGCGTCATTGGTCTTGTCACTGAAGAGATGGCCCGCTGCCAGCCTGCGTGGCCCCGCGTCCTTGGTTCCCGACACCCAGAGAGTTCGTAGCGAAGCTGTTGGTGTGTGTATGTCAGCTGTCATAACGCTCGACATACTGTGAACCCTGTGGCCAATGCCAATGGCACTCATGGGAATAGGCAGAGCAAACTGCACAGCCCGCTGAACGTTGAGGGATAAACGCCGAACGTATCGTTGACGTTGGACGGGCAAAGGTGGCTCACGGTATCAACTGATGTCACTGCAGGGCCTAAGACTGGGTGATCCCAGGGTTCGAATGAAGACAGTGGCAGGACTTTCGACATAAGCTACATAGCTAGGTTGAATTCATCCGCAATCTGTAGGAGAATTCTAGTGGTCGGCAGCACTGATAAGTTGTTTTCGAGATTTCTCCGATCAACGCCAGGGGAATGCTGGAGTAGTACTCTAACATACAGGCCACGGGTCACGCGCGATCTTACCTTCCTCTTTCTTGCCATATATTCACCCCTTATTTACACGCACACATGCACGACCCTACTACACTTGTCTGAAGATCAGTCGGGAGCTTAGAGTTTGTCCTGGCTAGGCGGTGTCACGCTGTTGGAGATACCTGATTGGGGAAAATCCTCGTAGGGCGACATAGGTCGGCGCCGACAATCTAGGATCCTGTCATCTAGTGGGGGAAGCCACTGTCCCCTCCCGCCATACACACATGCACTACACTTAGGGGAGTGATCTTAGCCTTTGATGCGCCTGGAATCATTAATTAATCAACCGACGTTGGATCTATTCCTGCTTGGCTGGCGATACGGACGTCGTCCTTCCCTCCTAGTGGCGTTTCGCGATTGTACGTCAAGAATCATGTCGAGAATGCGTACTTTACTTTATACTTTGCCGCCAACTGCGAGCGATGTTGCTCGCGTAACCAGCGTGGCCCGTAATGAAACTACAAGACCATTCTGCCTCTCGCAGCCTCACTTGCGACCTCTCTCAAACTCGACAACCTGCAGTCGGACGGGGCATGCAGTGCAGATGACGTTTTGGAGGCACTACTGCAACGTCCTCTTATCTCGGCCGGGGCGTCCGACGTCACGCCCTCTTCCCCGAGTGCGTGGCCATCCGAGATAAAGAAGTTATTGGCTTAGCTGATGGTGTGAAACTAACCCAAAACGTTTGTAGCGGATGGTTCTGGTCCTTGTGGATGTAGCGTTTTTGAGTGTATTTAAAAACACAATATGATTTAATGCTAATTTTATGTGATATCATTGTAGTCGGCAAAACACTGTTTCCACTGATACCGGATCATTTCTTTCATTTTTACTGTTTTCGCCTTGACGTATGAAGTTTTTTATATTGATATTAACTTTTTTATATATATCTTTTTCCATTCATTACTTTTGAGAAGAAATCTGTATCGGCACCTTCAGTGCAAACGGACCACAGTTCACTACACGATCGATAGTGTCACCACGATGGTGAAAAGCTCAAAAAATGGTACTCAAAGATGATGAGCCTTACGTCTTGCCTACAAGCGCAAAAGTCACTGTGTCCTCTTCTCTCTGTACGATGATCACATAATTAGTATCAATGGTGTCTTGACGGAGACTGCATGTCTTATCATTTGCCGCAAAACAAATCACAACGAAAGTGGGAGCAGATTTACATCTTGCACAGATGAGTTATTTTTTTCTCCGCAGGAGGAAATGCTTTTTTATGTATGTGCTTTGTCAAAACGATTTGAGAGTAAATTCAACGAGTTACTAGCCTTGCCTGTTTAGAAAAATTTTGGTTTCGACTCTTCGCTTGCTGAGAAAAGAAAATTTCTCTTGTACCAATATTATGACAATAATATTTTAATACGACATTAAATTATTATAAATGAGCAGATGACTTTTCAGATGCAATTTGATGCCATTTTCTGCCTGATCAAGCAGAAATGAAGCTGTACACAGGTTAGACTAATTATCTTATGTGTTTCTCAAAATAAGAATAACCTTGCTTAGCTTTGTGCGATCAATTCATTGTTGTCATTTGGTGGTCCAAAACATTAATTGAACTAATTGTACACTCACAGCGTAAAAAATCACCGTAACTTGTTACTGCACTTACATCTCCTTATAATGAAAATATCAGAATTTTGTTACCGAATTGTACGAAACGTACGTAATAAGAATCTTCCTCTCTTTGATGCTATAATTGAATTGTTTTATTTATGCTTTATTGTCATTTGATCAGTTCTCAAGCTCACCCGAAACAAATGTTTGGCTAAGGAAACGTGATCAAGATTAAGTCCGGTGTTTATCTTAAAGGAAGAAACAAAATCTAATAGCATGTTTCATATATATTCGTTCGTGAATCACGCATGTCCCTTAGAATTACAATGCATATTAACATTCAAAACTTCCTCCGTGTAAATGAAAGTGGAAAATATAACTATTTAAAACATCTTACCGCCATCACCTCTCGCGACAGCAAAAGTTGGATCCTTTTTACACTCGCCCCACATCTTCACAGACTGAGCATTCTGCCAACTCCAGCCTGTATTTTCAGCAACAGCTAAGAAAAAACGACCACCATCTTCACTCCTGCCCAGTAATGTCTTACGATATTTCTCAGGTGTCCAGATTCTCGAATGCACGGCTTTAATAAACCGCAATATTAAAAAAAAAACGTAATACTTTGTCGTAGCAAAAATGTGGAGAATCTGTAGCACTTTAAAAGTGACGTTGAGGTTTTCCTACTGAATTTCTATATAATTTCTAACTGTGGCGAAGATAATACAAATATACTATAAATAGCTATTATATCTATCACATTTTCTCCATTTTTTCCTTTCAAAAGTTTTTGTATTCCCGGAATTGATTATGTTCTGAAGGAGGCAGCTTTGTCAGATAGGTAACATTTTGAACCATATGACTTAAAACAACTCGTAAAAAAAGCAAACAACGAACAGGTTTGCTCTTTCGGAGCTAGCATTATCGTGCAAGGAAAGCGCATATTCATTGAAATTTTCGGAGTATTTTTCTTTCAAACCATTATTAGATTAAATAAAAGTGGAAAATAATAAACTGCATTCATAGTTTGGTTTCTCTTGAGGGGATTATTAAACTACACAGCATCGTTTTCTGATCAAACTTACACAAATATTTTGCTATCAGCTCTAGTTTGATTTTAGATTATTTAGAAATTGTGCTATCAACAAGGATATTTCGTTTCTGGGAAACAGTTTTAATGAAAATGTTTCATTTCTATGAAATATATTAAGAATCTTCCAACTTGTATCACATTTCGTGTACTTTATAGTCGAATATTTCGACATCCATTGTTCCTTTTAGTCGTCATGGGCTGTAATTCCTTTCTGTCAACGGGCGAATTGTGGGAACGAGTATGTTTTCGAGTGTGTGAACTAATAATTTTCTCTAGTGGAAAATGAGATGACCAGTATGCTCTCTCAGTTTTCATGTAGCGGTGACACTGCCGAAATCTGCTGCAGCGTGCTCGTCAAAGGCTATAAATTATTTTAATCACGCAGAAAAAATTGGTACAAAAATAATAGTATAAATGTTCATGAAAACATCAATAACAGAGCCACTTTATTTTTTTTTAGTCTACTACTGATTTCTTGCGACGTTGTAGTCACCTGCGTAGAGCAAAGATTTCATTGTGTCTTCCGTTCCACGGAGACTCACTAGCAACATGTAATTGAACATCGCAAACGTATGCTAAGTTGCCAGATTTCAAACGTTGCCTGTTGTCAGATTTCTAACGAGACTACTGCTCCTTTCGCCAAACGTTCCGCCAAGCATCGCCAGTGGGAAAAGTCGCGGGCGAGGCGAATCCGCCTTTTCTCCCTCTTCGGCAACCCGGTGCCGTTCTGTATAATCAGGATGTTTCAAAATTGTCTTCTAACTTTTGAAAGTAATATGTATCACGATATGATAAATCATGTGTGATATACTATTACGAAATCGTAAAAACAGTTTCGGATCATGGGATTTGGTAAGGTAGGCTATATAATAAAAAAATCTAGTAAGCTGACTTCGTGTTGCTAACATAACCATAAAAACGTAAAACATTCACTCAATAATGTTTAATCAATATTAAGAGTTTTGTTTTGTTTGAAATTCATCGTTCTGAAGAGGGTATTATATATTCCAAAACATCAGAATACTTGAATTTTTTTATTAACAAAATATCTGACCAAATCTCACGATTCGAAACTTTACATGATTGATCTAAAATGACCGTGGATATTTCTACGAAGACGAAATCGTGCTCGTATTTCTGCCAGCGAAGAAACTTCATGCGCTTCATGGCGACAAAACATTCATTAAAACCAAGAAACAACAGTTACGAGTAACGAAGGGGGTGGATTCTATGCCCAAGCCACATGGTAAGCCAGGCAGTTAGTTTCATAATTACGTCCGTAATATCGTGATCTTAGCGTCTTAAGTGTCACACGTCGTACGTTATCAATATACTTGTGTGATTCCTTGGGGGGAAAATTCAGCACGTTCTTGCGGAATATGAATTTACTCAAAACGAAGAGTTTCGTAAGCTTCTGAATCTTCGTACAACCAGTATAATGTTTCTTTGAGGACTTCACAACGGCGGTGATTTCCGGATTTCTTTCCGCAGAAATGTCATGCATAACAGAAGCCGCACTTCGCACCAAATTTAATTTAGCAAATGCCGTACATATTAATTTTAATTAAAATTTAACCCGAAAGAAAATGACAAAACGCCTCTGTGTGTAACAAATACGATGAGGAGACCACGATCAGTTCGGTAAAAGTAGTACATCATGTCATATTTTAACTTTTACAAAATTGTGATTATGCAATTTATCAATGCAATTATGTTAATATCCATTAACAAAACATCGAAAGCGCAAAAACATTAACAATGCAATATCAATGCTCAAAAAATATCGAATTCAATATATCAATGTTAAAAAAAATTTTTAAAAAATGGATGTTTTGAAAACAACGACATCCGTGTCGCACGGCAACCCCACCAGGCACTGCCTTCCAAGGTATACCGGCGAGCGCAAGCCGGCCGCGGCGGCGCTCTGCTCCTTGGCCAGAAATGGCGTCGGGTCGGGTCGGGTCGGGTCGGGTCGGGCGGACGCATGGGACGCGATCCTCCAGCCCCGCCCCCGCGGATGAAGCGCCGCGTGGCGGCCGCGGCCCGCAGCTGCGGCGCGGAGCGACGTGGCGCGGCGCGGCGTGGCGCGGCGCGGAGCGGCGCAGCGTGGGTTAGCAGCAGGAAGCAGGAGTTGCCGCGTTGAGGCAGGCGGCGAGGCGCGGCGCGGCGCACAGCGGCGGGGAGCGGGGCGGGGAGGCGGGAGAGAAGAGGACGACGCGTAACCTCTTTAACCTTCACACGCACGCACGCACACACGCACGCACGCACATTCCCGCGGCCGGTGTGGGCGCGGTCGCCATCCGCGCCCGCCCAAGCACAGTGGGCGAAACCGCTCCCCTGCCCCGAAGCGCAGCTGCAGTTTGCCCTCTCCTGTAGAGGTGCGTGGGTGAAGCAATCTTAACCAATTATACGTGTGTTTTAAGAATTGTATGAGAACTTATAGAAACAGACGTTTTGGGACTAACTTTATCTCATCAATAGAAAGTCTACAATTAATTAAGGTTATTTTTCTAATCCGAAATTGCACTAGATCCACTGATACCGGAAACATTTAGTTCCCAAATCATGCCCTTTTCTTTTCTTTTAAATAAATATATTAAAAAATAAGTATTTCTAGTTAAGATTATTTCATTGATCAAATTCTGTAATGGATTACATTTCAAATACATAATATTTCAACTGTCACCACGGTTATATTCTAACCTCCTCTTTTTATCTAAATGCTGAGGTTTGTTATCACCCTAGAACTTCAGCCTTCCTCTTCACTTAATGCGAACCAAGAAACATACCTGCGTTGGCAAATTATTGCACCATAGTGGGTGCCGGTATTACTCGTTGTTTCTGGCTCATTTACTCCCAATTTCGAACCTGTTAACAGAATAATTGACGAGGAATTGCTAAAAGAAAATTGTAAACAGAATGGCTATGGCTACTTTGCTCTATAGTTGTGAGGTGGAACCTCATGTATGGCATCAAAGTTTTTAGGTCTGATTGTGACAAATACAAACATACAATGATCCAATACTCATCATTGAATGAATGCCCCGGAGAGCGAAGAATTAGTTCCAAGGTCACGAACATCTCATCAGTATAAGCATACTAAAAGAAAAAAATGTCATTAATGAACAAGAAACAACTTACAATTAATACGTCCCGTTTCCAATTTCTTTCTTTCACCTTTCTGTTTCTTTTCATTGTGTATTTTAATGATCAGAGATCACCGTATTGTCAGTTGAATATATATTTACATTTACAGAAATTAGTATGTTATGGATGGTGTGTGTATTTTTTGTGTAGATCAATGAAGAAATGTAATTTTTCTTTGGTAGATTTATTATTGTTTTATTTCGTCCTTGAATGAACTGTAAAAGTGGTTGAACGTTGCATTTTTATTACTTATAATTTTCCTCGTAATTTGTCTCTTTGCCTCAGTTCTTTATTTCAAAAGCTTTTACATTGGAGGTAACATGTCACCCAAACCCTGCTACTCTATTCTTATTTTGGTAAACTGCTTTTGTTCACTTCAATTGACAATTCAGAAAGCATACACTTAGTCACTGCTTACACTAATACTTGGCATAAGCCTACGTGGAAATCAATGCAAAACGAAGAACATTATTCAGGAGTTATCTGGCTACCTGATGAGAATATGGTATAGTATAGTACCTATTGGGAAATTGTTGCTTACAACATACCGTGATAGGCTCTACTCTGCTAGTTGACATTGAAGGCGAATGCATGTATTTCACTGCATTCGTTTCCCTCTGTTTGTATAGCCGAAATCATTTACCCCGGGCATCTAACGACCCATTTCGGGTATGATTTGGCTGCACTCTTTTCCCACCACTAAGCACCGTATGATAATTGTTTTATCACAAGGACACGGGGGTAATACTAGGTCCATGTGTGCCTAAGGAGTGTTTTATAATGAATTATAAGCAAAAGGTACTTTAATGTACTGCGTGCGATATATCCGGCTTTATTTCCTTTCCAAAGATGTGAGAACGAAAGATTTTTTCGCTCTTCTAAATGTTTCATTTCTCATTTCTCTTGTCCCTTCTTCATTTTGAGGTACGGTGTTATTTACTATATTGCCAATGTGCAACAGGACAACCGACTTTGCTTCCAATCTGAATAGGAACCCGCATGTCGGATTTTTGCGCTTTAAAAGAACCCTTATTTTGGATTTTGTTATTTATTTATTTATTTATTTATTTATTTATTTATTTATTTATTTATTTATTTATTTATTTAATTTTTTTCGCGAGTTAGCGTTTTGGCCCAGTGTGCCCCGGCGCCGATGCAGCGCGCTCTCTGGTTCGTGCGGATGCCACCAGAGCGCTCTGGAGGCAGCGTGCAGGAGCGAGCGCGGCGGCTGGAGCGAAGCGGTTTTTCCGCTCGCCCGCCCGCCGCCGCCTCCTGCGTCGTCGTCACCGTGTTCAGGGCCGCCCACAGACATTTCATGCCTTGCGACGCAGGTTATAATGGCCCCCCTTTCCCTAGAAATTTTATTATTAAAATGACCGCGCTTTCAAAACGGGAGTGAAATCACTTTGTGTAAATTAAATTTGAACATTATCCTCCAAGTCCTGACTGTGAAAAGGAGGAAAGGTCGTTAGACCGCAGGTTCTCTTCTTTCGGACAAGAAGACCATTACAAATTCATTTCAAAGAAGTGGCGGTGATAAGACGTAGTGTTCTGGACGGTACTTAATAATTTTGTGGTAGGTGAAATACATTGAAGATCTTAAAACTTTTTCCCTCTGCAGTAGGAACTTAGTACATCAGAGTAGTTCTTTTATGGTGGATGTAATTATGGATAAAGTACTCA
This sequence comes from Gryllus bimaculatus, assembly GCA_017312745.1. Classification (NCBI taxonomy): domain Eukaryota; kingdom Metazoa; phylum Arthropoda; class Insecta; order Orthoptera; family Gryllidae; genus Gryllus; species Gryllus bimaculatus. The sequence continues at coordinate 2,072,977 of BOPP01000013.1, forward strand.
CTTTTCTATTTGATTTTTAGATTTAATTCATTTACGAAGCGTGATTGATATTGGTATGAATAAAAATGGAGCATTGTTACATAATCGCAATGGAATGTGAATGGACAAAAATAAGCAGAACTTTAAACTATCTATATTTTATTTTATTTTTTTCCCCCTAAAGAGAACCAAGAGATACTATCTCTGTCATGAGTTGATCTTGAAATAATGAATCTTTCTGAGAAAGAACCTTTATAGATTTTTCGCTGCTCGAATTTTTGAATTCGTAATGAAGACAACAAAATTTTTGAAATCTGCTTGATGCTAGCTAACTACAATGTTTCAAGTATTTTACATTGCAATTATTTTAATTATCAAAACGTGATGTAACACACGATGTTATTTCCTTATCATATATTTACATAATGGAACTAAACGGACATTTTCCTATTGAACTATTCTGAAACAGGCTGGAATTCGACAATTATTCGGTCTTAGTAGACTTGTTTCGTACTCGCTTTTAACACAGTTCATTAATAATTAACTTTCGCATTAAAAAACGAAAAATTCGTGAAAACCTTGTTCATAACATTAGTAATGGTAATTACCTTCTCGTAATCATTACATGAAAATCGCTTTTGTAGATTCGGGGGTTGGTTTGAAGGAAAATGTAGAAGAATCTGTTTCATCTCTGTTATTGAGCAACTTTACTACAGTATTAGTACCTCAAACAACTCTGACGGATGAGATTACTATATTTCCTTTCAAGGATTATGGATATTAGTCAGATGTGTACGTATTATGGATATTAGTATCAAGGAGTTGCTGTTCCCAGCCATACGAATACTTTATAATCTAAAGCCCTTCCCCAAATATATAATAATCATACCTAATAAAATTGTCTCAAGTGTTCATATCATGTCTTCTGGCACTAACGAATACATTAGCTTCACATTTACAGCCTAAAGTATTATCGAAAAACCTGGCCTTTCACATCTGTTTTGGAAAAAAATGCGCAGAAACGGGGTCTCGTGAAAAATTAATTGCAACAATAATTAATAACATCAGTTATCAATTAATAACAGTCTATTGACCTCTCTCCGTAAGATAATTTTGGTTATACGCTGAGTTGCCTGCCGCGACCGCCATTCTGACCTCCGCGACACACAGCGCCGGCCTCGCTGTAGCCGCCCGCCCGCACCGGATCGCCCGCCCGCCAGATTGCCCGCTCGCCCGCCCGCGCTCCCTCGGGATGGGATGATTGCTTGTGGCGGCCGTGATCACGTCTTGTCGCCCGGCCTGCCCGCCCGCGCGCACAGGCTCCTCATTCATGACTTCCCTTCCCTCGCCCCCCCCCCCCCCACTGCCTGCTTCACGAGCTTATTATGCGCCCGCGGGGTGGTGGCAGCCACCTCGACACTCCTCAATGCATGCTTCACGCGAAGCGAATACGGATATTTTAATCAAAATAGTGGTAATTGCTACGCGATTATTGAGGGGTTCGGTTGCAAAGCATGGTAATCCACGTAGAAACGTTTGCTAGATATAGCAAGAAAACGTATTTGCTGTAAACGGTTTAAATCGGGTACATAAAGATGACTGCCGGAGGACAAATATGCGCCATAATTTGGACTAATTTGGAGAATTACAAAAACTATAACTTCGTAGGTTTCCATGTTTTACTCCCGAGCCCTTCAATTCTGTTCCTCGGAGGAAGACGACAGCACCTAATTTATTTATCTCTTTAACTTAAAAAACAGTTTAAATCGCAAATGATGTGTGGGGGACAAGGGCAATCTGTGCACATTTTCTTGAGATCCAGGATTCTTATTGCTGCTGTTTTACTATACCAAGTTGAATTCTAAGTATAGATTACAATCACCGTTTTTGGCAAAATTTGATTCTTAGAAATGTTTTCTCCCGCACAGTAAAAACTACTTGCCTTTGCAAATGTGATACAGATTTTGATCTTATAGCTGAACTCCTTTGAAAGAATCGACTCACTAATGAGGGGGAATGGGGAACAACTATTTTATGGCAAAGCTGACCAAATAGCATTGCTTTGTTTTAACTTCTTTATTAATGCCTTTTGGACATTGTTCATAATACTTCCCTGATGACTTGATGAGCAATGAAATTGCAACAAGTGTGTTACAATATCCCATCTTAACAAAAAAAATGACATATGGCCTCCAGGGTACAGCGTTAACAATGATTGAACGTGCGTTTCACCCCACTACCCTTCAAAGAATTACTTATTGTTTACATTTATTTCTTACGTGCAAGTTAGCGCCAAGCAATCAATATTTTAAAAGAGGTAATTCTCATGAAAATAATTTATAATAATTTCTTCAGTCACATTACATATCTGGTATTGGCGGCAGCCCATAATGATCGTCCCCGCAGCAGTGAGTTAAATGTTATCCGTTTGTTCGTTTGTAGAGACGAAATCAATTGTTCCTAGGGCTGTGATTCAGTTTATCTTTGTCTACATTTCATTCAGCATTCCAGCATATTGGATGAACTGACTGGTTGGAAAGATAGCAATTCAGATCATTTATTTCCAACTCATGATAGTACTTCCTAGAATTGCATTCCTAAGAGGTGGATTTCCCATTTGTATTATTCGCTGAGTTAGAATAATATCTTTCTTTTGAGCTTATAAGCTTCTCAGGGAGTTTGAAACTTATGAGTGCCTATCACATTGGTACTGTATCTCACTGTAAAATACTCCAAACTGTACTGACCATTTTATGGTCTTTTTGACGTGATTTCTTCTTATCTGACACAGTGGACATACATTAGACAGTAGGTGAAGTAGTGTTAGTAATTACTAGAGCTAAGATCACCATTAATTATTGTTGAAATGCTTCCCAATAAAACCATCTGGGAAAGCTAACTGGAGGTGCAGGTGACTATCCAGATCATTCACACCTAGGAACAGGATGCAATTCCTTCCCTTTTTGAATTCCTATGAATTGGAAATGCCTTTTTCATTTACTCGATAATTTCCAGGACTTTCCTAATTTTTTTAAAAGATGGAAACTCAACTATTCTTAGCTTAAGCACATAATTGTGTAATGTTTACATTAAATTACACATTAAAGAGCCATTTTGTGTATACGTGAAGTGTTATAGTTAAAAAATAGTTTTAAGATCAGTCATAAATAATGAGTGTCGCGACACTCTTTTAGATGCATTGACACCAACGAAAACCTCGTGTAACCTGGAAAAGGAAACTCGCCTAACCAGGGATATTGGTGAAAAAACAAAACAAAAAAAACTGCATTTCATCGTGACCGGATGTGCAGGCAACTACCAAGACCGCGCCGACGTGACGATTTTTTTATAGAGGGAATTATGTTAAAAAAATGAGTTTGTAGAAAATTGGAAATGAAATTTCGTGTCGTCGTTGAAAATCAGAGAAAATATCAAAATATTTAATTTGCTGCATTATAATAGATTTGCTATGCAGATTGTAGAGTTTGTGATTATTTTGTTGTTGATTGATTATTTTGTGTTTCCGCGCGTCAATTGCTCTGGTTATTGGTCCAGTTAGTGTAGTGCGAGTTGTATCTCTGGATGGAGGTGTCCTCTCCTGCTCAGATCCGGCTTCGATTACACGTCCGCTTGCGTACGTGCCCTCTATGTACCTCAGTCACCGTGGCACTGCCCCAGCCAGGATAAGCTCCACGCTCTGTACTGATCTCCCAACATGTGAGGTAGTGTGTGTGTGTGTGTGTGTGTGTGTGTGTGTGTGTGTGTGTGTGTGTGTGAGTGTGCAAGGAGACGGGGACACAAGACTGAGGAAGGGAAATTCGCGTCCAGTCCGTGACCCGTTTGTTAATGGTCCTGCTACAGCATTCGTCTGGAACCCGAGTAGCTAGCCCCAAGAATCCGCTTCTAAACAACGGCTGAATTCGACCTAATTATCTACGTAGCTGTTGACGAAAATCCGTCTCCGTCGGGACCCAAACTGTACCTTCGGGATGGGATGTTTGAGTGGTATAACTTGAACCTCTTGAACAAAGACAGTGTAGTGGTAATGACTGTAGATTATGTACTGGTAAGCCACGTACATTTTGTCAAGTACTGTATCTTCCTAAGGAATCCACTTTTACGATGAAGGCCTTTTCTCCCTTTATACGAATATCATCGATTCATCGAACGCGAACAGCGATCGGTGGCTACAGCAGCCGCGCGGCAGACGGCAAGAGCAGCAGGCGGGCGGCGGTGCGCGGGCGTGGGCGCTGGCCGGGCTCAGGGCGCCGGGCGGGGGCGGGGGTGGGGGCCGCGGAGGGCGCGGCCCGCGCAGGAAGTGGGCGGGCCGAGGGTCTGCGCTGGGCTCTATCCGTCCCGCTTCGCCTCGTATGCAGCGCGATATCCTCCCTCCCTCCGCCGACCCGCTGGGGCGGACGCGGACGGCGGAGGGGGAGGGGTCTCGCGCCCTCGCCAACGCAGCCTCCGCTCCGGACCGCCTTAATGACGACTAAAAACGGCCCCCGCGCCGGGCCGCCTCCCCGGACCCGCACTCGCCACCGCCTCCCCTGCCGCCGCCGCGCCGCGAGCGAAGGCACGGTGCGTTGCTGCTGGCTTTGTGCGCAGACTCGGCAAAGGGGGACCATCGCCTCGTCGTCTTTTAAATTCCCTACCCCCTGTCTCTCTCTCCCCCCACTCTCTCTCTCCCCACACTCTCTCCCCACACTCTCTCTCCCCCTCTCTTCCCCCTTCATCTTATCGACTTAAACATTTTCGTCGGGCTTATTATTGTAACTTTTTTTGGTCAAGTTACTTTTTCATTTGTCAACTCGCAACTACAAACACAGCACATCCTCTAATTTCCTTTGAATCAATTTTAATAATACTCGAGGTGTAATATATCCTTGGTTCCAATTATCAAGCAAGAGGTAATGAAGAATTACTTTAAGTACTTCAAATTTGTTTAAAAAAGTCACAATGTTTTACTCTTTAAGCAGTTTAAAGTGTATTTTCCTCATGTCACCAGGAACAACAAATATTGATGAAATAGGCATTCGAGCGTTTGGCGGTTAGAGATGAAAAGAGCACGGTAGTGCAACATACAAAATGCAACTACAACGAGACAATATATCTGGCTGCGAGAGGTTTTGCCGGACTACCTCCATTACAAATTAGAAAAAAGAGGAGAAAAAATATAAATATTCATTAATAAAATGATCTTACTATATTCTATAGGAACATTTTCAGATTATCCGCCAAGTCTATTTTCCTATCTTTATGAAATTTACTTTGATTGATAGGTGATTCTGGATATTGATAAGGCCATTAGTCCTATAAGTGTAGTGCATGTTTGCTTCGCGAGAAATGGTGACCATCCCCCTCTGGCTGCTGAGATCCGGCGTCGTCCTTTGTCGGCTTGCTGTAATGTTTCCTGGAGGTATCTCCTACGAACACACTCCACCAAATTCTGAGTTCCCAACTGGTCACCCGACAAGTTTGATAGCGTTGTGCATGTAAATGTAAATGTGTGAGAATAAGGGGTGAGGATAGGACAAGGAAAAGGAAAGAAATATCGCGCGCGGTTCGTGACCCGTTCGTTAGCGAACTGCTCCGGCAGTCGCATTGTGTTAATCGGAGAATTCACGGAAAACTACCGATTAGAGCAGTCGGCCGCTAGAATTATCTTCCAGACAGCGGCTGAATTCGACCTATCATTATAGATAATGTCGAGAATCCTGTCACCGCCAGGACTCGAACTCTAGTGCCTCCCGGTCAGAGGCACTGCAGTGACAAATGTCAATGCCCTGAGCCTCCTTTGCCGGTAAATTTGATTTGCAGTAATATGTTTAAGCTCCATTGTTCATCTTAGAATGTTTGAATATGGGTATTCTACAACCCCCTTCATATATCGGTAACTGCGTTTTCTGTTCTCTGAATATAGTATCTGCAGTCTCTGATCTATAACATGTGAATCACAAGCTTCAAATATTCAACTGCTGCTTTAGAAGTTGTCACAACAGCCAACTGGCGCTAATATTTTCCTACGCTGACGCATTGCTGAATTTCCTCTACTGAATATTTTTCGAACCTGTCCTACACTTTCAAGATATTTATTTTTCTCATGAAATTTATCTCTCAAATAAGACCTTTAATTGATGTCATGAACGTAAAACAATTACATACCTCTTTTAGTTGAAATAAATGTCTCAACTTCCGGGCTCTAGGTATAACATTGGCATTGAGACTATACCAATTGATTGCTCTCTCTCTCTCTCTCTCTCTCTCTCTCTCTCTCTCTGATATGCAATGAATCATAATCATTAATCAACACTACATTTAATAGAGGTAGTTTTTCTACTAATACAGCCATTTGCTTTGTATTGCTTCTTGACATTTTCGTATTTTATATTTATAAGGTTCAGTAGCAACCACTTACACGAAGGGATTTCTTTGGTAGTGTTTTATCTTGCTTGATCTTGTTCTTCCTTATTGATGAGTCATTTGCATTTCAGGCACTTATTATTTTATTGATGTCTCTGATGGACTGGTAACAATTGTAAGTAATTTACCTAAGAGGACTTTAATCACCTACTTTTCGAATAAAGTGGTAAATTTATACCATGTACTAAATTTATGTATGTAAATGGGTTTCTAATATTATTTAAATAGATTTTCTATCAATGGGTCATGTGTTTTATTTTAAATCATCAGTCTCATGTAAATGAAAGATTTCTAGCGTTTCTTTTCAAATGGCGAATTTCGAATAAGTCTGCCAAATTTTTGTATTTAGTAAAACAAATCCAATAGAGTTGTTCGGAAAGGGGAAATTGCTATAGAAATGAATAAACACAAATTATATTTTTATTAAAACTGGTATTTCTATTTTCCATTGAATTACACCATTACAGGTTTTACGATTTGAAATATCATTATGTGAAGGCCAATATAGTGGCAGAGCGTTAACTCTTATGAGAACACTCTGGAGTGTTATTGAACTCTTGCACAAGGATTTATTGTCACTACAAGAAAATTGGTTCAAATCTCACTAACCGAACATAATTTCTTAATTAATCAGGTTATTTCCGGTAAATATTTTTTTCAACCTCTATCATGGAGTATAATGTTTACTCAGATTTTCCTCCCTGTAATCAACTTTAATGAGCTCCTTGATAAAGATGTCAAATTGTGCTGATATGTGTTCGCGTTGAACACGCGCGCAAGGGTTTGCGCGGGCGGGGTGCGCTGTGGGAACGGCCCGCTCGCGCCCCCATGCTGACGCGCCGTCGCAGTAATTTTTACGTCATCCGCCCCCCCCCTCGTGCCCACCACCCCCATCCGGCGATCGAGAGCACCCGCCCTCATCGCGAGGCGGGCCCGAGGGGTGCGCCCCGCCGGCAAATTATACGGTTTGGAGGCTGGCATGCACAGTGGGGCGGACGCTGCGATGCTTCGCAAAGCTGTTTCGATTAATTTTAAATGCTCGAGTAAAAAAGGAAACGAGACTGTTCTGAGAATACAAAATAATTTTATATTTTATGCATAACGATTATGCATACTTTGACTCATAAATGAAATGTTTTTAAAATACAATCTTCTTTTCAAAATTGTATTTTACTTGTAATACAATTTACGTTGAGACAACAATTTACGTTACGACTAAAAATCTCGGAAGATGTGTTCCATTTGAGTTTTCTTGCAATGATTCTTGGATATTTAATTTAAGTTGCATTTTGATAAAAGGATATACATGGTATGACACTTTAAAGTAGATATATTTCATTCTTTTGAACCAGAAATTAGTATCATTAATGGCTTATAGATCCGCTAAAATATTTATCTATATTTCTGATTCTTGATTTTTGTCGTTGCCTCATTCCCGAATTTAGAAAACTTGGGCGTGTGTTATTAGGCATTTTCAAATTTGGAATCAAATGACTGCTCGGCTCTACGAATTATTTTTTTCCGATGGCACAACATCGGTATCAGAAAATGTTATTCGTTTCTTAGATCGTTCCTTGTCGGAGCGAATATAGAAAGTAATTAGGATAGTGTTTTCATTGAATTTAATAGTTTTGCCGGGCATTTGGCCAAAGTTGCCACAAGGGTGACACGGTACACTGAGGATCTTCTGCCCATCAAAAATCTATCGCCCACCCCATGAATTTGAACTCTCAAACTTGGATTTAAAATAGAATACCACTGGACCACAACACTGGGCCACGCTGTGTTGATGTTTGTATTTCTCAAGATAAATCTGTATAAAATAGCATTCCGGTTTCTGTAAATAAAATTATTCGCTGTCGCTACGGAATCCATTATAAAAGGTTTTGGTTTCGGTTTGATGCCTTGTTCCTATTTCAGGTTTTATTTTTGTGTTCGTTTCTAGTTGAACTAGCTGAAGCCGTACGATTACATCGCAGAGAAGGAAGAGCTGTAGAAAAGTTACGACAGAAATCACTGCGTATCCTTGATATACATATGTTTTATATTTATCAATATATTTACACTTAGATACATGGATATTGTTTTGACCTATTACAGAAAACACTGCTACCAACCGTACCTTAAGGCATGTAATAAAATGTACGAAATACAAATTCAAAATAATAATTTAAACACCCTCATCTCTATTATATTTTTCGTAGATATCACGAGATTGAATACTACAATTAATAGTCACAGTCATTTTAATATTCAGAGATCACTATGTTATTTAAGGAAGACCAACTGCTCTTCCATATCCCCGGAATTTGCCAAGTTCCGCATTCCCGTTTCCATTCTACCCGAGCATTTCAAATAACTCAAATTTCTTAGCGTTTTATTGATAAAGGTAAACTGATATCTCTTCAATATAAAGTGACATTACTTGTCACTACTTTACTTCTCACTCCTAATTTTTTTCTCTATTTTTGGATACTTGTATTTTGGATTTTGGAAGCCGATTAGGCGGAACATCGAAATCGTTCTCTTTAGAGCTATAATATATACGATGCTTGGCCCGGATTCTCTCGGTTTTCGCGCCACTCTATTTCCGCCGATCGCCCCACTGCGTGCGTGTGCCCGCGTTGAGAAGGTCGGTTGCGGCCGCTTCCTCCGCGCCCATCGGCGACCGCCTGCACCGATTTCGCCCCGCGGGCGTGAGCGGGCGGGCGGGCGGACGGGCACGCGATCGGTCGCAGGGTCTCACGGGAAGAGATTCGCTTAGCGATACGCTTCTCCACCCCTTCCATTTCCCCTCCCACGCACCCTCAGGAAATTGGGATACGAGGGTTGGCAAGTTTTGCAGAACCATTTTCTCCGGTTACCAACCGTCTCCCCCGCCCCCGAAAATCGGAAGAGGTTCCTTGCAGGGAGAAAGAATTTGCGGCGAGATCCGTTATGACGGGGTGCTGCCTCTATTGGGGTCACAGGTGGTTACCGCAAGTCTTTCTTCCGGCAGGAGGTGAAGAACGGCCGTTCGCGGTGATCTCTCCTCTGACATAAATGAAGCCTTTACTGCGATAAAATATTTGAGATCAATATAAAGGAGATACATATTTTTAAAAAAAATTGTTGAGCGTCCGCACTTGTCTCTTCCCTTTCTTGATACGCCAACGTTTTATTGGCAGATCTTTTAAATATCATACAAAACGCAAATGTATTGTGTATGAAAAAATAATAGAAAAGAGGCAATAATTGAATGGTCATATTCCTGGAGTAACTCAGTGGAGTACGACGCACAAAGGGATCGGAGAACTTGATCGTTTGTACAAAACTCTTCGCACTGTATTCGTTTAGATTTAGGTCTGAGTATTTTTATTGCGTTATTAACCGCGTCGTTTAATCCTTTCGCGAAGGTAAAGCCAGACCTTCAAGATCTTAGCAACATGTCAATCCGAATTTTTGTTACTTTTGTTGTTGATGATTATTAAATTTGTTTTACTAAAACGAGAACATTGCGCCTGTGCTTCACGTCGCTGTTGCTTTTTGTTATTGTTGTTGTTGATCCTTTTTTTTACTGAAATTTCATGAAAAGTAGCTCTAACAATATGGTCTCCCGGCGGTGGTGGATTTAAGATGCCATCTAAATAGCTGAATCGAAACCAACCTCTACCAGAATAGGTTCTCTAGAGGGCAGCTGCTCTGTCGATTCCTTGGTTTATTGTATTCAATTCCAGGCTTGTGCCGGAGTAGTATTCTACAACGGGCCACCGGACACGCGTGAACCTTCCTTCCTTTCCAGCGCTCTTCCCATCCTTGGGGCCGAGGGATACGCCGATGCTTCATCCGCGTTTTTCCACTGATTGGCCGATTAGTGATTCAGGCACGTCAATTGCTAAGCTCATTAGTCCCGTAAGTGAAGTACATGTCTTCATCGAGCAAGGTGGTGGTGATCTTTCCTCGCTAGCTGGCGAGATTTCACTGATCGATACAAATTTTACAAAAGCATCGAAAACGTGGGGTCTACCGACTAATTGTGAGTCACCATGATACGCTGTCTCTCGCGGTGTGATAATAGCGTATTATAAAGCGATTATGTAATTATCAGTGTTAAATTAAGTCTTATTAATATTTCGACACGAAGAAACCACGAGCAAGTATCGTAAAATGGCACTAGTGTATTATTACCCAAATCATCGACTTTTATTCAGCATGTCTTATCTCCTGCCTGTATGGCCTCCGGTCTGTCTCCTGTTGAAGTGTGAATGTAATTTTGTTAACTAATGCACTACAACATGTACTCTTGAGCAGTTAACAGCGCATTTAATGAACAATGATGGCCACGTTGGTATCTTCTAGTTACATACTGACTGTTATTACTTGTGATTACCCGGCTTTCATACTGTTTTAACGTTACCAGAAATTGTAACTTTTTATGAGATGATTGAAATTGTAAGTAACGTGTATCGACTTAAGTGGTATTAAATATCACAAATTGAAACTTAACATTAATTTTTAAGTAAAGTGTTCGAGGATATTTTGAACCTTTTTTCGAAGACCTGGTTTCAGGAATAACGAAATCTAATTGACGTTGAATTATAGCTATGATTTGTATTTATATATTTTCTCGGACTTAATTGTTCGATTCTAATCTGTTGAACATTTCAGAATTGTGATCTCTAATTGATTACCGTCACATCCCTGCAGGCGTCTCAGCTCTTCAATTCTTATACGAAACGGAAAAGAACGAAGATCAATAGTTAATAATGACGTATCAATGCTTTCAATGCTTGGTTTGCAAACATAACTCTGATTGGACGAAACGTGACATAAAGATGTAGGCCTATCATAATTATTGTTATAAATGTAACTGAAGATATAATAGGAGAATTCAGGTGGCAGAAATGAAATTTTTAAGAAGTATTCTTGGTTACAACCTCCTAGATAAAAAACAGAAAAGTGGACATAAGAAAAGACTTACACACACCTGTGTTAGATAAAATACGTACTAATAAGAAGAAATGGTGCGAACATTTGGAAAGGATGCCAAAAGAGCGATTCCCTGCTTTAGCTCTTCAGTATATTCCACTAGGAAGAAGAGATGTAAGCAGGCCAAAGAAAAAGTGGACCAGGTTGAAGCCTAATCCTTAGTCTCCGAAGAAGAAGAAGAAGAAGAATGTAACTGAATATATCTAAAAAGAGAATTGCAAAATGATAGAAGAAAAAGAGAAATTAAAATAATGGTCACACTTCAAGAAAAGTTTCCTAGGCCCCTTTATAGGAAGAACATACATCAGGGGAGCACAGCAATAGCATCACCCCCTTCCCTTCCACGACTTCCCGCTCCACCATCCAGCACTCCGCGCCCGGAGCAACAAGTGCCCTCGCACCGCAGGCACTTAGAGCTCCATCGCATTCCATTGCGACCTCCGCACCGCCGGCAATGTCGCCCCGGGCGGGCGCTGCGGATGGGCTGAGACCGCGCCTTGGGCGGGGGCGCCGGCGGCCTCGCCGCGCCGTCTGCAGACGAATAGCTCCCGCCTCACCACGCCCGCCCCGCCACGCCATACCCCACCCGTTTTCTGTCCTGCCCGCGCCCCGCCCGCGATCCGCTCGTCCCCGACCGTTTTTGCCCCGCCCGCTCTCGCCCCGCCCGCGTCTCACCCCGCCTGCAGCACGCACTGCGCCTCGCCCATGCACCGCCCGCCCCTCCCCGCCGCGCCCTCGCCGCCCAGAGGGGCGGTAGACACGAGGGCGAGGGCGACGACGGGCTATCGCGTGTTTGCAGGGATGAGTCAAGGCGGCGCGGCGCGGCGTGACGCGGCGAGGGGCTGTCCTCGGCGCGAGGAGGACGCGTGGAGGACGCCTTATCGCCCTCCGAGGCATGTCTGTGCTGCGGCGCGGCGCGCCGGGGGTGGCGAAGGTGAGGGTTGGAGGTGCGCTGAAGGACACCGGGTGCGGGAGTGTTTGCAGATGCCCCAAATGAAGATGTGTAGCGTACGTAAGCACAAAAGTCCTGACCGGCTGAGTTGGCTTGGGCAAAAAGTGCTGCCAATGCAATGTCTCTGACCGGGAGATCATATGGTTCGAATTATGATGATGGAGGATTTTTGACAGTAGCTTCGTAGCTATGACAAACTCAGTCGCTCTCTGGAGGAGACTTCTGGTGCTGTAATGGGTTTTCTTTTCCAGTTGTTTTGTTCCCAGTGGTGGCTTCGATCAATTCGTGCATTGCAATGATCAATTTGAACATTACTAAACCGATCCGATCAATTCCTTATCAAATGCCAGAGCGGTACCCTAACAAATTGATAATGAGCCGTGTGCCATCTTCCCTTCTTCTCCACTTCCCATAACCCCCCGCCCCACACATACACACTTTCATTCACTACGGCGAAACTCTGCTCTCTCCTCCACTCCTATTATACACATACTCAATGGCGATATCCTGTGGATGAAATACCTGAAGACGGATATCCGTTGCTAGCGGACCTGAAGATCGGCGCAGCGTCTCGCCATCGAGAGGTGGAAGGGCACCGCCATATTTTCTGTATTTTTAGCGAGGTTCAGGCCATTAGGCCTGCTCTTCCGACTAATGAGCATAGCTGTTGATGTGCTAGGAAATATCAATCAATCAGTGTATTGTCTTTCTCTAAAGAAAGGACCACAAATAGCGTACAATTTTCCCCTCTTCTTAATGTTGATCCCAGCCGATGGATAACCCCCATCTGCATTCGTCATTATCTAGACGGCTTCGCCAGGACTGCTTGCGCATGAATGTCAGGACAATGCCCGATATTGAGTGGTATGACACTTCATACCACTAGGCACGCTAGGTGGTATACTGCAGGATGGGGATGATGATGAGAATACTCAAAGTAGAAGTTGAGATAATTATGTATTTGAGCTGATTGGTATGATGAACATTTATTTATTATTATGATTTATATTTTGCAAATTGTCGTATTGGACATTTGTTTGGAATATGATGGGTTCGAATGAATGTGTGTAGTGCCAGTAGGAGCTTTAGTGAAATGATGTTGGGGACTCTTGGGTCAAGTTGATCATATTGGTGATGGGGTGTTGTGTCGTCAATTGAAAGACCAGTACGGGTGACGCTGCGACGAGAACACGTTGCAGGCGGTGACTGTGTGTATTTTTTTGTAGTTGTTATTTTCCCCCTTCTCGTAAGCGTATCAACAGGGGAGAATTTACGCATAGAGACAGGAGGCATGTGCTCACGGTGGCAAAATGTTTGGAGGAGATCAAAATTGTGTCTAAAGAGCCTCTTCTTCGTGCGATTTTTCTTTTTTCTTTTGTATTCTATCAGTTTTTGAACAATTTTATTAAATACTCGAAAATTAATTTATTAAGATGCTGATAATACCTTCTGCTATATGACTTGTGATAAGTGAAAATGGTCGATGTTGACATACTCAGATGTTCCACAGTGAAGATTTAATTACAATTTCCGAAAACGAGTCTTCATGTTAAATAGAGAAAATTATTCATATTATAAATTTTACAAATTATACATATTTAAATACATGCAATTTTTATAGTATGTTTGAAGACGTCTTGTTTTATTCATATTTTCAATTGTTTTTTAGGTAATTTGAAGAATTGAAGGTAGAGCAATGAAAGAATAATAAATATGTATAACTACAAAACTATTTCTATACATCAATATGTATGATTTAAAATTTATTTATTTACCGTAGAAAAAAATTGAACACGCATAAATTATTAATTAAATTATATTTAATTTTAGTAAAAAATATCTCTGTCCAAGTTTTAACATTAATTACACTAGTTATTATATAAAACGTTTTTTCGTGAGTTATTTGAAGAAAAAAGGCAGCAATTTTAGCGTGCCTACAGGTGACAAAGTTGTTATTTCTCTTCTGCCTATCAAGGCGGTAGTTTATTTGCTTCATGAGTTGTACATTTATGCGCGCTTGTACCTCACCTACTTTGCAGCAGAAGGGAGAGAAATATAGGTATTATTTAGCTAAAGCTTATCTTACAACTAATCTATATACTCCACTTTGGCGCTTTGGCACATCTCCTAGGTCTCTTTCACTCAATTTTTAAATTGTTGTGTTTAAATGTGAGCATCTTTATTGCTTTTTTCTCACCTATTCGCATATTTATTCTCTCTTTTCGATTATTTACACATATCATCTAGGGCGGTCAGCGCATAGGGCCTTCTACAATACACAATTTCTACAGAACACGCACTCCCGGTGGTGGTGCTACGAGAATCTCGAGCTGAAGTGGAGCGATGGCGACAGGAGCGTTGCCATCGTCGGCGTGCGCAGACGCGACACGGAAAAAAGTGGGGCGGCGCGTGCAGGGCGGGGTGGGCCGGGACGGGGGAGGGGCGCCGTTTTCACCGGGCGCAGGTCGCGTCGCGCGCGCGCCAAGGAAAGTAGCTCTCGAGTCCCCGCCCGCAGCCCCCCCTCACGTCCCCCACCCCACCCCACCCCACCACCCCACCCCACCCCACCCCGCACCGCCCTCCGACAGAAGAGCCGGCCAGATCCGCCTCCGCTGCCTACTTGCCCGCTGGCGGCGTCACCAGTGGAGCTCATTTTGACCGAAATTTCGGATCGGCGTCGACGGACGTCCGATTTTGATCAGGCAGGCGATAGAATGTAGGAACAGGCATTATTGATCTTCTGACGGCGTCCGGAAACGTCCACTGTCGACAACAAAAATCTGTTTCGTTTTATTCTTTCGGTTTCCATTCGCCCGAAAGCAGCTGGACCTTGTGATTCGGATACCAGAAGATGGAATTGCGAATTATTCTCAGTTTTAAGTAATGAGTCGATTCTTGAACCAGATGACGGATTCTTAAAAATTTACACGAAAGTGATTTGGTGTTGATAAGGTAGTGACCCTTTCTTGACAGTAGATTTAGGAGTGGTTAGATTTAGATGTGGTAGATTTAGGAGTAGGTATGAATCGAATTCTAATTATGAAATAAATATAGCTTTATTCTCCATCAGCAACCACTTGAAGGATAGTACTCCGAAAGGACACAATTATTGCATCTCCGAGTTCCCAGGGATGATACAGGGCCCACGTCGTCATCACAAACGTATAAACACACACAAGAAATGAATGAATGAATGGTAAGGATAAAATATTGATGAAACATCTAAACATTGCAAGTTTCCCGAACCATATTGTTTTTTTTTCCTTCAAGCAAGCTTCGTTCCTTACCACAGACATTAACAAAATGTGTATGTTCCGTGACTGCACGTTAGCCTTTTCTTTCCCCGTGTTGGGTAGGACACTGACGTTAAGGGCTGGGAGTTTCTTTGGTGGCATTAACATTAAGGGAAAAACTCGAGCTGCAGTGATTTGTCATCTTCCAAGGTCCAGAAGACTGCATTCCCTCCATTTTATTTCGAGGACCATTATATAAGTCAAAGAAGTCAATGCAACAGCACGAACAGAAATTCACAATGTGCGATTAAATGCTACTGAAATATATTCATATTGCAAAAATCAAATTGCTTTCTGGTAAAGAAGCCAACGAATTTGAGAAATTAAAAATGCGAACATAGAAATGATTGCGTTAGGAACAAAAGGAAACTCTGCTCATTGCTAATACCTATCAAAATAGACTCCCGAGTTTAGAAGTATGGCTCATTCTTACTGGCGATTTCATTTCCATTGGCTGTGTGCGACTCGTCTATGTGTACCACCTTGCGATCATTGCAGTGCGGATTTTCATTTGCGACACGAATGCATCCACCACACGTACAATATTACAGGAGGACATCTACTACGAATATCAGCCAATACTTGTCATGTCTCCTTGACGAGAACGTTTGCCACAGTGAACAGCAATTTTAGCATAATAGAGCTCTTTTACTGTTTACATGAATCTTGGGGCACGGAATTTAGCAATATAACTAACTTATGCGAAGGCTGACAACTAGTCACTGAAGCCTCCTACACACGCGAACCTCTGGAAGCATCTCGTTGCCGACGTAGTTACTGTTCAAATCACAGTACTGTTGTGATAATGTCGCAGTATCAATACTAGTGATTTCGACAGTGCGGTATCGGTGTAGATATTTTTGAGTCGAAAATATCATGGTAACGATTCGAAAATAGAAGTATTGGTATCAAAGACTTACATTAGTGGCGTAAATTATTCCAATTGTGTTAATGTTATTTTCTGGTATTTCAGTACATGAATGCTCCCCTGTGATATGCATTGTCTAAGAAAGAGTGTATACACCTGGTTGTCTAGACATGACAAAATGTAAAATATTAATGGAAAACAAATGTAAAGTTATTTTAACATCATGAAAAATGTTCGAATCTGAAATAAACTGCCTATCTTTTCTCACATGGAATCGAGTTTCGATGCTAATTAAACTGTTAAAACTATTGTAGCCATACGTATTATTGGATGACATATCAATACTACGGTGGATTGTTTGGTTTATTTAATCCCAAAGTCAGTGAATATCTACAGAGTATGTTGATTGCGAGAAAGAAAATTTACTTATATTATGTTTAGAAGCAAAATAAGGAACCACCGTACCGCTCTCTCAAGTGCCCCAGGGTGTTTGAACCAAGAACCCTATCGAGATGTGGGCGATTGACCCAGACACCCATAATAATAATAGTTTTTACAGACATATTAAACTCATTTAATTATAAAGTACAAAAAATAACTAATACATTAGTATCACTATTATATAATAAACATTATTTTCCGTTTTGATACTCAGTAGGTCTATAGATTTTAATTGTATAAAAAGAGCTTATCAACTTAGGAGAGTTTCCTGTCATTTGATGGATATGGTTTTAATTTGGTATTAATCAAATTGGTATTAATAATTAAATATCCTGGTATTAATTTTAACTGCTTAATGTTACTAGTAATGTATTATAAATCCACGTGCAAGTATTGTGGATCTTATCAAGCGAGTCGAATGTTGTTATTATTACAGTTATCAGTTTTGCATGAAAACATATACCCTCCCTTGTTAGTATTGTTACCAATCCATTCAAGTAACTCTGCATCCTCAGTTGTACCACAGGCTATCGCTGGAGGTAAGAGGAAATCTTCGACTGTATAAAATCCGAAGGGTGAGATTCCGCATTCCGCAGTACCTCTTTTTTTCGTCAACGTCGGGCGCGCCCCGCGGTGCAGAATTTGTTTAGCCCCATCTTCGAAAACAACATGTCGGCTTCATTATAATTCATGAATAATGGAGACCTCCTAAAAAATACACCAACTCCGACGCCGCCGCCGTCTTCGGGGTAGTAAAGTCTGGAATTTAGGGCTGCGGAGAGCGCGCGCGGCGTTTCTCCCAGTCGGGGGTTTGGCCCTTTTTTAAGAGCGCGCGGGGGAGGCGGCGCACAAGGGAAGGGCGCGCGAAGGGCGGGCCGTTGCGAGCCCTTTGCGAACGCACGAAGGGAGGCGGAGGGGCTGCGGACGCACGGTCGCTGGGCAGACGAAAAAACACGGACAAAATTTTAGTTTTTAATTTTTTCCATGGCTCTGTTCTATGTATGACCTATTAAAGTCCCCAGCACATACCAAAAAAAATATAAGCGGTAATGTTGCATACTCACTTTTCATATTATTGCCTCATTAGTCTGCAGAAAGACTACTAATATGAATTTTTAAGAATACGATTTACAATTTAACCTATTTTGTGATCCCCATAACTCGGTAACGTGTCTACGTAGCTCTTATTTCTCTTATTTCTTATCCCACTCTCTCTCTCTCTCTCTCTTTCTCTCTCTCTCTCTCTCTCTCTCTCTCTCAAGTATATCTATGGAAACCATGATTATTGTTTTCATAAATGTTGTCAATTACATTTTAAAACATTATGGAAACAATATTGTGTAGGTCTAAATCACAGAGGAAGTGCAGTATGTGCACATGTGTTGTTTTAGAATTATGTGAAGACTAGGGAATAAGTTTATTAAGGTTTTATTTCAACCTGCTACCGAATATATACCTTCTAATTAACTTTTGATGTAGAGTTTTGGATTGTTTTAGCATCAACCAGGAATTGTTTATCGGACGAAACCATGAAAAAGACTCCTGTCTAGTTCTCATTAAAGCAATGGCATGCGTGTGCTATCTACTGTTCACAACTGTAGGAAGGCATATCTAGCACCTCCCATTTTACAAAGCTGATTTGCGAAATCTAATATATAAAAATCAATGTTTGTTTGATCGTATTTTATGCGCTGCCGTACCGTTCATCCCTTTGCATTACAATTTTTTTCAACTTATTGCTTGTACTTGTTCAAATAATATATAGTACCTCAAGTATTAAACGTATTTGCCGCATATTCTGCCGTTATGATTGCGAAATATTGGCCGGAATTATTTCGTGAACGTAATCTCAGACAAGTAAATCAAATTTCTCTAAGACAGTCCTAACGAATGCATGCTTAAACTAGTGGGAGAATGTTTAAACAACAGGATACTTGACAATCATGTCCAAACCAGGATATAGAATAAATCCATTCTCATGAGAAAGTCGTTCATCGATTGAAAGTTTTGCAAAGCGTAGCCTAAAACCGATCAACAATCACATGACCAGTAGCGTGTGAAGTGTAATACGTTGCAATGGTGAAGCATTGCCGGGACCATTAGTATATTTATAAAAATATTAATTTTAGTAATCATGCAAACATTGGCATTTCCGTTTACAATTATTTACGTGTAATGTATTTCTTGTCGATTCGCGTACGAAAATGTAACTAAAACACTGGGTACCGCAAAGTCCAGAAAACACTGAGGCAACAGGAATCAACAGGATATTCATGGCTGCCGTCTTGAAAAATGCGAATGCCCTAAGACCATGTGGTGCAAGGTTCTAAAAATGTGTACTAAAATAATTATTTACGTAACTTTTACAAAAAGTGAATATTTGACGCACGAATTAAATGTGGACGGATGAGTCAATGCTAGGAGTCTAGACAGGCATTTTGAAATGAGTTGCCTTCTTATTTTGGCGTGAGAATTGGGCTGCAAACATAAAAAGTGTAAAAGTGTGTAAGTGTCCTGGGAACATGTCTAATTGAAATACTAGTAAATTGGTGTTCGAAATGATTAATTTTAAACATTTTATGGTGAAAGTATGTCATACAGTAAAAGAAGTATTACTTGTTAAACCCGAAACCACTGCGTGTGCTTATAGATTATAATGTTTTATAAATCCATAGTCGTCAACGCAGGGAAACCCCGGGTAGTTCATGTTATAGCAGAAATATATTTTTGTCCACTTTTTTGTAATCCGGACCACAGTACGGCAGTTTCTTGCAGAACCTCCCGAAGGGGTAACCATTTGTTTGCTTTGCCCTGACTTATCTTTCTCCACGCTGCCTCTTTTAGGAACGTTTCTATCAGCCTTGGACCGTACTTGGCGAAATGTTGGGATGGTTTCTGTTTGTAGGTGGAGAATCTCCTTTCTTCGCGTTAATAACTCATCGACTCGTTTTTTCTTCTTCTTCTTCCAAATGTATTACCACTTTACATTTGAGATGGGAACGAAAGTTAAATTTAAAGCAGACGTATTAAGAAAATTGAAGAAGATGTATTCTGTTGACCGATTATATGTAATTAATTCTAACCTCACGGAATTCAATGGTGGATATATTTCAAAATATTAAATGTATTTTTACCCTACCAATGTGCTTTTACATCTTAAATACATTGTGATTGATTGATTAGTGATTCCGAACGCGGGAACTGACAAGATCATTAGTCCCGTAAGAGTAGTGCATGCTTTATAGTGGAAGATGGCGGTCATCTTCCCCCGCTGGACGGCGAGATCCGGCGCCGACCTACGTTGGCTTGCGGGGATTGTCCACAACCAGGTATCTCCCACCAGAGTGGCACCGCCCCAGGCGGGACAAGGTCTAAGGTCCCGACATGTGTCGTAGTGCATGTAAGGGTAAGTGTGTGAAAGAAAGGAGTGAGGATATGAAAAGGAAAAGGAAGAACAGATCCGCGCGGTCCATGGTCCGTTTATTAGGGTACTACTCCGGCATACCCCCGTGTTTACCGGGGAAACCACGCAAAAGTACTGATCAGAGCAGCCGGCCGCTAGAATTCTCTTCCATAGATTGTGATAATTATGTGATATAACTAACAGATACACACTTGCATTATTCTCTGCATTTAAACTAATAAGGAGAAATCTTCAGAAAATAATGAGCAAAATGGTCGAGATTGTAGAATCAAAACCATTATTATATTAGACTTTTTTGTTGTCTCTGTATTCCGTATGTTTGGGAGAGAATACACCATTATGTGTGTTAGTTCCATTCAACAAATTGATCGTGTGTTACTGTTTTAAATGTTTCATGTGACGCACTGCTTCTCGGGAAATTCATTTCATAGATAACTGAAAGGGCTGACCAAATCTTTAATTTTGATTTGTATTATCGAAAATATTATGTATACTATTGAATTTTAATTAACCCTGCGCGTCTGTTTATCAAGACCACATGTTCACGTCTGTTCACCATTTAATTGAAGCAATAATATTTATTGTCATCCTAACGTGAAAAATTGCATTCTTTAAGTAGAAGAAAATTCTCTAAGTAGAAGTAAGCTGCTATATTTTGGCGGTATACGATTCCCCGTCATCAAAGCAAGCAAAATAAAAGCGTTTTCAAACTGGTTGTAAAGAATCTACAGTTGAACCTCATACTTCGTTCTCGTGATCCTGATCTACTTAAATTAACCTGCTACCTGTGTCGGTCAAGTACGTAATGAGAGGATATTAATTTCTGACAGATTTTAACCGCATCGTGGTTCATGTAATGTGTAGAGCTGTCCCGGCAGAACAGGTTTTTGATAGCATCTCTTTAATCGAACCATTGAAGAATATCTATCGAACTCCTGAGTTTACCTGAGTTAATGAAAAATAATAGGGTAGTGAAAAGTAAATAACACACTTAGTTTCTCTGCGCCATGTCATCCCCAGCTTGTATATGTATTGTATAATATCGAAATATTTAAAGTGTACATTTTTCAGTCGAACTTATTTACGTATTTCTACGAGTACATTGTTCAAATACATTGCTTGGCTGAGTTGCGGGTACAGGGCGTTTCGTGCATCTTCAAAAATGGTATTACATTTTATCTATTAATTTTCAAGCATTTAATGAGGTTAAAGAAAAAATAATATAATAAATGTTCAGAAAATATTAATTTCATGTCTTTTTTGAATTATTGCAAGAGAAACACAAATTAAAAGGAGAGTTAATAGTTTAAACGTTTGGCTCTGAAGAATATTGCAGATTACAGCGGTTTGATTAGCAAACGATTATTACATATATGAGTTGCTTTCATTAGTGACACTCGTAAGATTGAGATTTGGAGATGATGCCATGAAGCATATGTTTGCCAGCGTTTGAAAGTCAATTGTTTCTTTCCATTCATAGAGATACAATAACTAAGGCATTATTCAATTTTTCGAACTAATTAACATCTTATGGACATTGGCACCCTTTCAATGCCGCCAAATGTTACTTCTTTTGATTCTCCTTGCATCAAATTTGGTTGTTTCGCTGATAGCCAGGAAGACTAATGGCTTACGCCTAGAAAGTAATTTATTGTTCCCAATGGGACAGAATGTAATTCACTTACATAATATTATCATTATCCAGTTCCCCGAAATGTTCACTGAAGGAATGTAGATTATGTACAGAAAATAAAACGTAGTTTCAAACTGCTCCCCTTCTTTTATATGCAATTTCTCTTTCTTCCCTGTAAAGGGAGAAGTGCGAAAATGCAAAATTTAAAAAAATGACAATAAATAGTAAAACCTTAATTTGATGTATGGGGTTGAAGAATCATCTTCGTTTACTTCAGCTCAGAATCTCTTCCCCATTTTTTAACTCCAAAAAGTTGAATGATGAATAAAAGTTGTAACAAAGCGAAGTTAGCAACATTTGAAAACTAGACATTTGCGCTCCCAAGTTTATAGGTACGGCAGGCAACTTATTTGATTATGTACGTCTTATTGTTACTCTTAGTCCAAAAATGTTAACCTTGCATAGTAAATGTGTGTAATTTTCATGCGTTGGCTTGCGAAGGATCTGGTGTTATGCTGCTTCTTTAACGGAGCAACCAGCGAGAAAGTTAATATTCGTGTTCGAGGAACATATCACATACAGAATTAAGACTGAATAGGGGATTTCCTATAATTCTTTATGGAGGTGTCAGTTTGATAAGAACCAAGAAACATTTGTTGCAAGTTGGAGGAATTTGTTTTGCATCGCTTGAATTCGATTTATGTTTGTTGGCCAGGCATTGATCCATATTGGGCACTCATAGATCATAAGCGGTCTAAATATTGTTTTATATAAGGCTATTGCATTGTATAACAAAAGTTTGCTTTTGTTTTGGAATAAGGGTTTTATAATTGGATTAACTTTATTTTAGTGAGTTGTAGCTTTTCGGTTATATGGGTTTTCCAATTTAACCTGATGTCGAAATTCAGTCCAAGATATTTGATAGTTAGGTTTTGTTGGATTAACATTGATGCTTTAATTTTGAATATCAACGGTTGGTATCACATGGATTTTGTTATCGATGCCGAATCTTTATTTAACACCTACTGGTTGCAGAATTTTCATCAGCGGACCGCATGCGCTCCGGGGTCCATTGGTTGCACATAGCTAGTCTAGAAACACTCGGAGAGTGAACACACGCGATTGTCGGTGAATAGGTTCAGTTCAGAGATCGAATTGAGCAGTAGCGCAGTAGGTAGGAATACTGTGATGTGAAGATAAAGGCAAGCCAGCACGTAAGCAAGAACACCATCATTCATTATTTCATAATTGCTCGTAAAAGCTAAGTATCAATTCTCTGTATTTGTTCTCCCACATCCGGTTGTGGATATGATTTTGCAAGAACCACGAGCCATATCTACAAGAGGCCGTCAATGCACCTTCATGCATGCCCATCTTACTCACCGGCGTGCCCATCGTAGTGGACAGTACGGTCCATTTGCGATGGGAAATACTACGAGCATTTACTTAGTGCTTTGAAAATGTCACGAGACTACATTTGACAACCATCTAATTTATTTATATTTTAAATAAATATGGTTTTGGATTCATTTTGCGTTGTCGATGCCTCAACACACACAAACGGTTTGACTACTGACATATGAAGGGCTTGGGGCAGTATTATGATGAGCCTCACCAATCATAGCAAGCCAAATGTAAATACTTCGTGAATGTAAAAATATCGATTTTGGTGGAAGTTTGTGAAATTTGTTACTGTCCGAAACCCTGAAAATAATATGAACATAGTGGAATTACAAACCATATTTTCACCAAAATCGGGATACGAACATTTTGAAATAGACAGATGCTTCCTGTGGTTGGTGAGCCTTTTTTTATCACAGCTCCAAGTGGGAGGAGAAGTAGACGGGGATAAGAAAGAGACGAAGAGGGGGGGGGTGAACAAGAGGAACAAGAACGGAAAGAGAAAGGAAAACAGGCAAGACTGAAGAAGAATCAGCAGCAAAGGTAGAAAAACAACGTAGAGAGAGCCATGAGTGATTCTGCGGGTAGCTCCCGAATCATCTCCTCCCCTCACCGCCGCCAGGGCGGCGCCGCACCAGTGCTGTTTGCTCTATTCGCTCGGCGGCGGCGCTTGTGGCGCGCGCACCGACAGAAGACGCAACGCGACGCGACGCGACGCGACGCGGGCGTCGCCCCGCGGCACCGCCACCGTCACCGGCCCCGGCGGCGGACGGTGGAAAAAGCCCGGCCCGTGAACAAAGACTCGATAAGGCGCCGCCCGCCACGCCGTGTCCTGGCAGCAGCTGATAACGGTGCCCCGGGCGACAGCCACCTTCGCTTCGCGTTGGGTCGCGCGACGGCGGCGGCGGAGACAGCGGTGGGGGTGACGGCTGCAGAGGCAGCGACGTCAATAAAGGCTGTGGTGGTAACTGTGGAGATGGTGTCGATGGCGATGACGATGGCAGTGGTAGTTGCAATGGCCGAGTCGGGGTAGTGATGGCGATGGCAGTGACGATAAGGGAGGCGAAATTCGGCGGCGGCGGTGATGGCGACGACGATGATAACGATACCTACAGTGGCGGTGGGGGAGGCGACGGAAATGGCGGTGGGAGTGGTGATGGCAAAGATGTTCAAGACGTTGATAGCGGCGGTGTTGACGGCACAGGTGGTAGCGGCGGTGGCGATGATGGCGACGGTGATAGTGATGACTGCGTTTACGGCGGTGGCAGCGGAGGCGTAGTGGCAAAGGAACTGGGCGGAATGGCTGAAACTGCCCGCCGCCACTGCTGCCGCCGCCGCCGTCGCCGCCGCCGCCGCTGCCGCCGCCGCAGTCGTCCGCTGTTGTGGTCGCGCTGCAACTCGAGGAAGCGAAAGCAGCCCAAAGCATTTCCTCCTCTGAATGACTTCTTTATCGAGGCCTTCTCTGGGCGTCGCTGAACTTGGTTGTCGCCCAGGGTCGCAGCTGGGTCTGCCATCCCCCTTTTCCGTGTGCATTACCAAAGCCAGGTCATTGGAGGCTTTTGACAGCTGTTGCATATCTTTCCATCGCAACACCAAACAAATTTCAGCCAACGTCAATGAGCTACATCTATATTTTTCTTTTACTTTTAGCCCTAATCTTTCTGCTTGAAGAATTCGAGAAACTTCTTAATGAATAATTCAGAACTTTTGTCTCAAAGGCTACAGTAATGGAATTCATTCGTGAAATGTAATAAGTACATTGTTGAACCCTTTTAATTTAAAAAAGTTAAAAATAACACTTATGTATTATGATTAATTGTAATGCATGTTATCCTGCCCAAGAGTTTCTAGAAAGATTTTGATTACACATGTGGTAACATTCTGAAAACGCATAATCGGTTCGAAGGGCGAGCAGCCGCATGTGTGGCGTCGATGGCGGTGGATTTTGGCGATGACTCCTGTAGCGATAATGCACGTGTAGCGATCTGACATACACATTTTCTTAAACCCGTGGATAGTAGTAAATGCTTGAGAAATGCTTGAGTCACCTATTGGCTTCGGATACCATTCCCAATTTTAATCTCTCTTAATTGTGGGAATGCCAAATTGAAAAGTTTTTCAGATATCAAGTAGGAAGAGGAGGCAAGATGTGACCGCGGTAGGTTTAACCTGTTGTGTGTGAGCCTTTATACACGGAAATATTGTTAAGTTTCGTTAGTAAAGGTGGCGCAGACAATGCACATCATATTTGTGATCACTACGTCGTCTCCTTTATTCAGGTACCCTCAGATTGTGACCTAATTCCAAAATTAACAATTGTCCTATTATAATTTGTACAACAATGGTTAATTTGCACATCGATTTGAGAGATAGTCACGTATATGCTGTCACTTGGGAAGTTTGACCCCCCTCATGGTGTGCCAAACGTCTGAGTGACCTACAATTGTAGTGGGCGCGGCAATTTCATGGAATCCATCAATCAGTGTTCAGACGTGCGTGAAATATACTGCTGAGATGTGCGACTTACGGTTTTTGAAGAAGTGTGAATCAAATTTTAATATGATCATAACCACAAGTTCACGAGTTAAGGAAGTATCACCTGGTTGCAGGGACGAACTACATGATATGCTAGTCACTTACCGGGGAATTTGTGGGGCAAACGATCTCGCGGCACGCCTCCTTTGGTGGTCCGTTTTGCCTTTTTTTCATCCTTTCATTATTCAATCCCCTTTCTTCGTATTTCCATTAATATCATCATCAAACCATTGACCAGCTTCAGTACAAACAAACGTTTAGGGACAAGACACAATATCAATAGATAGATGGTTTGAAAAGTTGCATAATTGGTGTGGATCCACCAACGTTTGATATGAAAGGTCTTTTTGGAGAGGACAAATTTAATGAAAACTATGAGTAACCCATATTTATGTACATAATAGTTTTTATTTTTTAAAATACGCTATCATCATTTACTAAACTACATTTAATAAACTACATTATCATAAAAAAATTAATACGTTTTGAAAAAATTAGTAATCTTTGGAAATATTGAAGACTACCATAAATATGACGCGTTTAAATTCACGTGCCATGCGAATTACAAGCAATACAAAATCCGTAATGATGAATTTTCTTCAGTGCCAAAGAATTGTCCAGAAAACAAGATTCCTCTGAATTAAAAGGTATTATTAATTTTTTTCAAGAGAAAAATTTTGAAGGAATTAAACACGTCAATAAATTTCTCAATATAACATGAATAATAAACAATATTTAATTCTTAAAGACAAAATATTTTCGTGAATGTTACATTGTTCTCGCTTCGTGGAAGAATAGGTGCTCATTGAAATCGTGTAACGTTTAACTTTAAATATTATTCAATTTGTTTTTTATCGTTCCGTATTTCTTTCACATGTGAGGAAATTCCGAAACATATTTCAAAAGTTCTGTTATAAACACTCTGGATGACTTAGGAAAGGCATAAGAGAACATTATCTCCAACGGTGATGCATGGACACGCAACAAAGTGCACGTGCCTGTTATGCGATGTCAAATAAATCGGCTCGACCTTGGAGGAGTACAATGCATTGCGACAACGAGAGTAAACAAAGGAGATAGTGCGGTTCCCAATCGAGGTTTGCTCTCATCCCCCTCTCCTCCCGAACGAGGAAAAATAAAGGAGCACGCTCAGCAGGAATGCGAGGCCAGGGGCAAAGTCAATAAACAGTATAGTGAATCGGTAGCCACGGGGAAACCTGGAGGCTCCAGAACTTTCTCGCTCGTAAAAAAGTACAGCGCTCGGCCTCGACATTGGGCAGGCGAAAGAGTGCGCACGCCCGCCTACTTCCTCGAGCAGCGAGGATAAGGTGAGGACGGCGCGCGCCGCGCCCACGAAAGTGTGGTTTCGGAACTACCAACTCTGCAGCCAAAAAAATGAAAGAGTAGAGATATTCAAATATTTGGGATCTCTCATTACTTCCACGAACAATATGGAAATGAAAGTAAAAACACGTAAGACTTGAGCCAATAGATGTTTCAGAGCACTAAAATATATATTAAGTTAGAGAAATATGCATAGTAACCTCAAGTGTATAATACGGTAATAAGACCAGTAATATTGTATGGTGCGTAGTGTTTCACATTAATAATTAGACTTGAATGTGTGCTGATGCTCTGGTAAAGAAAAATGCATATTAGTAATGGATATATAGAGTAATGGATATTAGAGGAAAAAGAGTAATTTAGAACTGGCCAATAAACAACAGACATTGTTGCAGAAATTAAAACCAAAAGACGACAATGGCTCGGACATCTATTACGAATGAAAGAATAAAGAATCCCCAAAATTGTCTACTGTAAAGAACCCGTTGTAAGAATAAATAAACGAGGACCTCGTTTAAGATGGCTAGATGATTTTGAAATGGATTTGGGATAAATGGGAGTGAGGGGGTGCAGAAAAAGAAGAAGTCAGAAATGAGGATTAGCATTCTCGCAGGGGTCCGGAGAGAACTAGCGTTGTATTGAATTGTCGCTGACCTCTCTCTCAATACCTTCGAGATTCGTGTACAAGAAGCTATGTTCATCATCATCAATTTATTTGGTTACAACTTTGACCTCTTTCAATAAACCGAAAACACGTGAAAGGACATTTTACAGTAGAATAACATAATATCTTGTATCTGTGTCATATCAGTGATTATTTGAAGTTATATTCTAGTGTGAATAATCAGACAACTGTAAATAATGAGATTCAAAAGCGTTTCTGGACATAAATTCAACCCGAACGTGAAATACGTTATATAGAAATACCGGTTCACTCAGGCTAATTTAGAAAAAGGAAGAGACTAATTAATTATTGCACTTTCATTCTGACATTAAAATGTGCACAAACCAAAAGTGTTGAAATTAAAAAGAACATTTTCTGGTAATGAAAAGATAAGTTTGAAAGTAACAAAAGTTTTAGCATTTACATTTCTCTCCTTGCAATTTCTAATAGTTAATTCTTGCATTTTAATCAAAGAGTTTGAAGTTAGATATAATGTATGAGAAAATATTATTTTCAAGTCAATTTATTCTGTCGACGTACAACAGTATACAGCATTTTATGGCTTTTTAAGGGCATACGTTATGCGTCTAAAATAGTAGGGTTTAGTCCGATGTCTAATATTTATCAGTCAACTCCAATTATCTTATTACGATTTAAGATTTTAATAAATTTACATTTCTTTTCTAAATACACCTGCGCCCATTACTCTGCCGCCAGAACTAATTTTACTTATCTGATTACACAAAAATGTCTATCACGATTAAATGAATCCAAAAGCATTAGAAGGTTGAAGTGTGGTGCAACTGCGGCACTGCACCGGGGTCCCCGAAGTGAAAGGCTCCGTATGAGGATCCGCGCTGACCTCCGATAAAAAGTGGAGTTCAAAAATATTTTGCAGTAGTAAACAATTCTGTAACAAATTTCACATTGCCGAGTATTTAATTAAGGTTAAGCCTTATTATTGCTGTAATAGCATAAGGAGATAATTGTTCGGAAAAAAGTACTGGTGGGACATGAGTGAGTGGATTTATTGCACGTATGCCGCATCGTCTGTTTGTTTCTAAATCGGCAATCTAAACTCGGCAATCAGCTGAGTGACGTGTCCGTTGCTTACCACCCAAGTTTTGGATACGAATTTTATTAATTTTCGTTAGTAAATTTCGTAAAACTGAAAACAACATAAAACGAGTACAATGAGCATCTGTTTTATGCTTGTTTCACTTTATACATTCCTTCTCCTATGATTCCAGTTCTAAACGTTGTATATGGCGTGAAGAGGAATTACAGTTTTATGGATAACATTATACTCATAAAATTCATTTAATATATTTTAAATATATCAACTTCGTAAATGATTATGAATAAATTGTATTAGAAATGTAAATAAATTGATATTAGAAATGTTATATAATGTACTCTTGTCAAAAATTATATCAGAAAGTAATAATTTTTTTGCCTCTCATATAACTGTCTTATTCAATTCAAAATAGTGAATGAAAATATCGTTTATTACTGTCATCATAGAACAGTGCCCTAACAAAGGGACCACGAACCGCGCGGTCTTTTTCTTTCCTCTCTCTCTTGTCCTAAACTCTCTCCATATTAAAGCACACACAAACACACTCACATGCACTGTACTTCCGCACGTGACGGGAACTTAGAACGTCTCCCGGCTGGTGCAGTACCTAGCTGGGGAGTAACTACTTGGAGCGGGTGGGGGATATCCCCCGGATGCCGACATGTAGGTCCGCGCCCTATGTCAACATCTAGCGGGAGAGGAAAATCCCTACCTGCCCTGATTCACTGTACTAACCGGTCTAATAACCGTAGCAGCCGACGTGCCCGGAAACATCAATGGTGGTAGCGTATATTGCCTCTTGTCTCTAAATGCTCGAGTTTGAATCTCGGCACAAAGAAAACGGTTTTGCTGTTTGGAAACACTTTTGCATGTTAATGTAGTAGTATAATATTGCCTAGGCTAGACAACGAAAGAGTACGTATATATATATATATATTAATAATATATTATAATTTATTATATATATATATATATATTATATTGCACCACTAGTTTCATTTCGTTTCGGGAAGGAATTGACCGTCGGCGAAAAGTACTGCTCCAGATCTTCCGAGAGCCATGTGGCAATGGCAGAGGCGCATTCGGCCCGAGTGGCACTCTGTCACTATTTTGCACTACGAATCTTCGATACTTCTATTACAATACGGTACTATCTCCATACATATCAGTATATCCCTCCAAAAGTCTAGTCCAACCCCAACCTAAAACAACACTAAAAATTTTAATAAGAGGATCTCCGTAACTACATCGTTGTAAAAAGAATAATTGAAACTTGAAAGAAAAAAAATGGTTCTGGAATTGTACAGCCACACGGCCGAACGTTGAATTATTACTCACTCCAAAAAATAAAAATATGTTTTAATCTTTTTGTGTTACGTATCCTTAGAAGTTAAGGAAAAGCATTTTAAAAGGATTCGCGAGCGAGCGAGCGAGCGGTGGCATGTTTAAGGGCGTCCGCCCGCAGGCAGCCGCTGTGCAGCCCCGCGCCGCAACAACGCTGATACAGGCCATACCCGCCCTTCCCTCCGCCCGTCACCAACACTACCCAGTCTAATTATACCCCGCCCGGAGGCTGCGGGCGGAGGCGAAGGAGCCGCGGCCCTGCCGGATTCGCAGCGCGCGGCGGCGGCGCTTGCGATATGGAATTTAAATATAGTATTAAACAGTTAAAACTATCCCCAAAATATAATGTAATGAACTGAAAGAGAAAAGCAGCTTTAAGGATTCAGACATGTTTTATAAAATTGTAATTTTGTATTATTTCGATTGGTTACAATTTCCTGAAAGAAATTGTTTTAATTGATTTAGTAATTTCGTTCAATATTACTAAAATGTGCCTCAAAAAAATTAAATTTTTATATTGTGTTGAAACCGTTTTATTTTATTTTTATTACAAATACAAAGAAAGTAGGATTTTGCTTTGATCTTCCACTCTAGTTGTGGCCAGATCATGCAATATCTGGGACGGGGACAAGTCACGTCTGCATTTCCTAGTAAGCAAATAATGTACAAAATCAATAATTCTATTATCTTTCGTTTTAGATATCATTCACTTGGATTTAACTACGGAAGATAACAATGCTTCCTACTGATTTGAATCCATATCGAAATTTTCACACTCCCCTTCGTCACGATTAAAGATCCGCATGTTTTTACCCAGACGGGATAATGCCATAATGTGTGAATCGGGGTCAGTCAGTATATAAAGTCTGCTTGGAAGATTTACGAGAAATGCACAGTAGAACATCTTCACAAAATCGTAAACATTTGCATTGAATTAAAATTGGAAAAAAATATTTTCTTTGACTCTTGACACCTGAACTGCTTTCTTCGTAAAAAGGGTGATGTCGTCCACAGCGGAGTGTGGCTAACTTGTATATGTTACAAATTAATGTATTGTCAGAAGTTACGAATACTGCGCAAAATCAATATCTGTTTGTATTTATTTGGCATTCAAGGGTGGGATTAATCTGACTTTTGCCAGATAGCAATGTTGCCAGGCTTGGGCTCTGTTGTTATTTATTATCCACTCCTGGATAAGGGAGACATGTGGCATCACGTTTTGACATCACAGTACCTCGGCCTGCCTGAACTTTTTCTTTCGTCACACAGATAGAGAAAGGCTGACAATTTGAAATAGAACGTTAGAGCTTCCTTTTTGTCCCGACCGGGAATCGAACCCGTGACGTCTCACAGAAAGAAAGCGAGCTGTCCCTGAGTCACCGGAGGGGCGTATGATAAATAATGATTCGTATATTCAAACACAAGATCGACATTAATTAATATATTGGTTTACATTCTTCTACTCTACATTTAGTTCCATTTCAGAAGGGAAGTAAACTGCTTCGTTTTGTTTGTCGACTCCACATGCGCTTTCTCCAGTCGAGAGTTAGCGTCATGGCCAGAACATGTGTGTGGTTAGTCACACATATTACTTGGTTTCTTCATGTAGTATTGGTGATGGATAAAACTGGTTCGCGTCGAGTTTTCTACGGGTTCTCATATTTCAGCTGCTTTGCATTCTACTACACCCCCGTCATCATTTCTATGCATGCCCATCATTTTGCCTTTCACCCCACTTTTTCATTCTCTCATTCACCTCGCGGTTGAAAAAGCGCTAAATCCACTGTGGGCCGGAGTAACTGTGAAACAGCTGCCTGTGATTCGTTCAAGCCGCACGTTATATGCTATAAATATGTTCCAAGAATTGCCACTCCGTCAGGGTAACAATTGTGTCCCGGTCGGGGTGACAATTTTCTGAACAATTTTAATTATTAATATACATTGTTTACTTAGTAACACGGTCACAGGATATTGCTCATTGGATACATTAACTGTTGCGGAACGTATTTCCAGCTGTAATTGCCTCTCCATTAAGGTGACAGAATGGTGACAATTACGAATCTCTTAGATATTGCAATTTTTTTTCATTCATTTGACCTTATGAACGGAATAAATCTGTACTTCTTTTTTTTTTGTTATTTCAGGTCGAATCAACGTCTAGGTCATTACGACCACTATTGCGTGTACCGGTATGGTAACTTTGAGGATGACACGATATGATGGTAGGGGGTGAACGGCGGATGAATAGGGGGTTTAACACAATACAACCATTCCCGGGATTCGCACCCGCGATCCTTCTGTCCGAGTTCGCTACGGCACCACGTACTTCGCATTGGTTCTTGACTCCACGCGTGGTTTCGTCACCGGTGACTTCACTTAGCGCGGCGCGGCGCGGAGGAGCCAGGGTCGGTCAGTCGCGGGGCCAAGCAGGCTGCTCGGAGCCAAAGGGAAGTTCTGCGTTGTCGGCCCAGGCGACGCGACGCGACACGACGCAGCCAGTAAGCGCCTCTAGTGGCCACCGCGTTAATTGGGTAAAGCGACGACGGTGGTGGCGGCTCACTGTGGTCCCACTTGACGAAAAAGGAAGGACAAAAAAAATCTTTCTCTAAAAAGATGAAATTCGTAACTTTAGGTATGTTGATCGGGAGCAGTAGTGGTTTCAAAATATTTTTTTAATGTTATTATACCGATTATTAAAAATATTGTTAGAAGTATTTCCGTTTTCAGAGTACATTTCTTTTTTCTTCAATCTAACAATTAAAACATCTCAAACATTTCTGAGAAATATTAAAGGGTTGGGGCGAATCTCCATCCTAAAATGCCTTCTGGTTCCATCATTGACCAACAGGGTTTGGAGAAAGTCGTCACCACTGATGAATATAATAGAACTTATAGGATTTCGAAACATGCCTTCGGTTGCTGATAATAGTATGTGCCATTCCACTTTACAGAGGAAAATGGAATATGGTACTACTGTTTGCACGAAACGAGCACCCCAAACCACAACGTACGATTGAATTGCCATTGCCATTTATTTTTTGAAATCGAGAGAAACAAAAGGAGGGGTACTCCCTTTCCTTCATAGATGGCCCAGGGCATCAACTGATGTTACTGTAGTGTCTCTGACCGAGGGTCCTATAGTACGATTCCAGACGATGGGAGGATTTTCGATACTAACTAGATAGCTGCGTCGAGTTTGTCTCTGTCTTTAGGACAATTCTAGCGGCCGGCTGCTCTGATAGTTGTTTTGTTTCTGCGATTAACACCAAGCGAATGCCCTATCAAACGGGCCACGGAACGCGCGCTTTTTCCTTTCTCTTCTTTTTCCTTTCCTCCCCCTAACTTACACACATATACACTTACATGCACTACACTACCACGTATGCTGGGGAACCGATTGGGAGCTTAGAACTGGTCCCGAGTGGGGCGGTGCCCCGCTGAAGGGAGATACCTGGTTGAGGATAATCCGCTCTAGCCGGCGTAGGTTGGCGGCGGACCAGTGGGGGAGGATAACGGCCACCACCACCACCCACAACAAAACATGCACTGCACTTACGGGACTAATGACCTTATCCTGTGTTGCGCACGGAATCACTAATCAATCAACCCTTTTCTTCATAATGGACAAGAATCTACATGGACTATGCTCAATGTACGCCAATATATATTCAGACGCCATAAATAGGCTTCAAACTGACATGTTTTGTAACTAAAAGTAATTTATTTTATAAGTACATAAACTTTGTCTCTGATTTTAATTTCAATTTATTTCCAGTAGAAAAAGTCACATTAGTAGAAGTTTAAGAAATCATTAGATGTTTAATTTTCAATTTTATAGAATAAAATTAACAAATTAAAATGACATTGCAAGATTTTACCAGTGAAAGTAATTTGAAACTGTTTCCTTTCTTTCTTTCTTTCTTTCTTTCTTTCTTTCTTTCTTTCTTTCTTTCTTTCTTTCTTTAACTTGACTTCCTCTTAGACATTTAATGTCTTCTGAAATCTCTTGGTTCTAGACGCCGCTCTTGGTTCTAGATTCATATCCCAACATTAATGGATTTGGGATCTGGAGAAATAGCTCGGAAAGACGTCACGGTCTGAATGAAAATTCTGCCGTTCAGTCGCACTCATCGGACGCTTCCTTGGTGTTATCCTATCAATTCCTTAGGAACATCGAAGCTGTACCTGAAACTAAACTTCACAGACTATCATTTCTTCCCCAACTCGTCCTTAGACTCGGGTGATGTGCTGATCCCTTATTCACATATTATGCATCTCTTATGACCTCGATTACCTCCGATAATTTTGCAATTTCAGAGATACAGTCAAGTCTGATCCAACGACCACCTCAATTAAGCGGTCACCTTCATTAACGGCCGATTTATTGAGGAATCGATTCATTTTTCCTTAAGACAGTGTAAAAATTTCCTAATTTTCGCGGCCACCTGGTCACTCCGTGCGCATATCTCATCTGAAGCGCATCGCTGGAGGAACGCCTTCCTAGGACGGCCCTTCTCACAGAATGTGAACTGCATTTTGAAGTATGGCCTACTTGTGTTCGATTTGGGCATGAACGGAACGTGAGGTTTGCGGGTATGAGGATAAATAACAAGTCGAATGTATTTGACACTAGCCGAAAGGAGGCAAGCGATCCTAGTAAACGAGGAAAAGGTTTCCCAGAGAAAACTTGCTGACATTTTAAGAGCGAGCGGGCACAACTTAGGGAAATTGTCAAAAAGGAAAAAAATTTTAAGAGGTTTCAAAACCTGTACAGTTAAAAAGACTTGTAGGGCAATTAAAGAAATAATTTTACTTTATAACGTAAAAACTTTAGTGCAATCCATGCGTGAACAGATTTATCTGCATTATATTATTCAAGAATAGTGTGTTGTGTAAGTTAAATTTTGTATTTTATTAAAATCATTTCATGGAAACCATTTTTCCTCTAGTAATTAACACAATTAGACATGATTACCTCTTAATTCTACACGTAACCTCCTAACTTAAGCGGTTACCTTATTTGATGGTCGATTTTAGCTGAAACCGTCAGTGACCACTTAAGACAGGTTTCATTGTAACATGCCTAGTCTTGTTTTCCGTAGCACCATCACAGAATAAAAATACAAACGTCGTGTAGGAAGCCCCACCACTCCGACTAGTCGATTCCGAGGTTTCCTCGGATCACTTCCAACTAATTGTGATGACTAAATATTAATTTTTAAAGACATAGGAATAGAAAGTTAATGAGAAGCACAAACATAAAATGAATTATTATTATTATTATTATTATTATTATTATTATTACGTTAAAAATTACTAAGAAATTCAGAGGCAAATATACAAATTATTTATGACTTGTCCACGTCTAAAAAAATTCTTAATTTGTGTTACTGAAGGACAAAAGGTACAAAAATTGTACATAGAAAGAGTTATGTTTAAGAAAATAATATGAAGAACTACAAGTTCTACTTTCTTACTAGATACATAGTCAAGGGAATATATGGTAATACTTCAGGTGAAAATGACGATTTTTTGACAGAAAATTATACTCTCGGGCTCTGGCGTCTTCTTACAACTACTGTACAAAACTGAAGATAGAGATTTTTTTTCTGAATGAAATCTCTTCTGCAAAGACAGATATTAAAATAAGATGTGGTAAAATATTTCAAAATTTTAAGTAGGTTTTGAGTGATATAATATGTGATATTTTGCGTGATTCATAGGCAATATTTAAACAATCATTTTTTCATAAAGCGGCTACAATTTTTTCCTTGAAATTTATTTCCTTGTTTGTATCAAAGTACGGTAAATAACAGAGATACTTCTCCATTTTGGGTGGAATCTCTGAATTTTTGCAAAATTGCAAAACAGAAAACATTGCAAATGTAAATATTGATAATGGAGATTGTTTTCTTGAACGAAATATGTTCTAAACATAGATATTTGAAGTAGCCAATCTTCGAACAAACGAATAGTTTTCGCATAATTTCTGAAGTTAATGCAATTCTTAAGAAAAAAGACGGCCCCAAAATTTGCCTTTCTACTTTTTTTCTGTTAGATTAAAGGGGGCATAAAAATGGCCAGGTCTCATTTTCGTTCAATTATCTGAGATTTTAAAAACGTGCCTCCAAAGGTACTAATATATATATATATATAATATATAATATTATATTATATATATATATATATATATATTGGGAGAAACTATAGTTTGTAAGCGTCGAGAAAGTTGAGTGTAGCCTCGCAAATGGGGGTGTAGGGGTAACGAATATAGCGTGTTAACACAAAGGACGCAAGTTCTAATCTCAGACAAAAATAATTGGTGATTGGAAACATTTGCAGGTTAAGGTAGTTGTGTAATATTGGGTAGCCATTATAAATGATACGAGGAAGTGTGTTGTAGCGCCACAGGTTTTTTATGGTTTTTCAAATATCTGTCTCGAACCCGTAGACCGGGTATCGTCAAAGGATGCTAAGGCATTGTGTTCGAGTCCTGAATAAGGATTGGCTGTTTGCATCTTGAGTTTTGGGATCTCGTACCACCACGTGGGTATAATTATATTCATAACATTCTTTCATCCCCTCTTGTGATTATTCTACTATCCTTCATACATGTCAACGAGGCAACGGCAAAACCCATCACTGTGATTTTCTACACAGAAACGGGAAATTCATAAAGCGAAAGAAGCCTCCTCCGTCTGCCCTCCGAAATGCATATAGCATTCATTATAATTATAAAATAACTGTTTTATTAAAATAACTTACATGAAAGTATTGCGTTTGCATCGTCGAGATTACTGAGACTGGTAGGTCTCAGTAAAACATATCATCAACTACTACTACTACTACTACTACTACTACTACTACTACTAACTACTACTACTACTAACTACTACTACTACTACTAACTACTACTACTAACTACTACTACTAACTACTACTACTAACTACTACTACTACTACTACTAACTACTACTACTAACTACTACTACTGCTACTAACTACTACTACTGCTACTAACTACTACTACTTCTACTAACTACTACTACTAACTACTACTACTACTACTACTAACTACTACTACTACTTCTACTACTACTAACTACTACTACTACTACTACTAACTATTACTACTACTAACTACTACTACTAACTACTACTTCTAACTACTACTACTAACTACTACTACTACTAACTACTACTACTACTAACTACTACTACTACTACTACTACTAACTACTACTACTAACTACTACTACTAACTACTACTATTACTACTACTAACTACTACTAACTACTACTACTTCTACTACTACTACTACTACTACTACTACTACTACTACTACAATTACAACATTGTCAACAATTGTCCAAGAAGAATCAATTCCTTCAAGAAAAATAAACATTTTTTCTACGATTATATAAAAATACTTGTTTCACGAACATCACTGGTCCTCGTGGTTTCATCGACACACTGTTCAGCTTCGTCGTCGAATGGTGGTGACGACGAATGTGAGGGAATGTAGAAGGGGCAAAGATGCAGCGGAGGCAATGGGTGATGTGGTGAGGACGGAAGGTGAAATAGTGAGACCAGACAGTGCGGCAGTGACGGCCGAAAATGAGGAGGGTCAGTTAGATTTCTTCGCTGAGCCGTCACCGTATAAAATTAGTACATTTTGCAACTAGTTTAATTAATTTAGTTAGTATAAATAATTGCTCGTTTTGAAAACGAGCGACGCTAGAAGCGAGTTTTCAAATTTGTACGTATGCTGTAAAGCACCATTATGAAAGAGTTTCTTTGTTTAACAGCGTTATAAATTGATAAGAAAATCAAAGTTAAATTTTGGAAACAACTTTATTGTGACGTCATGGGTATTTGACTTCTGTGTGAAAATACAATGGTCCGCTGTTCGGTATACCACTACCTCCTTATGATTCACTGCGATTGGCTGTATGTGTGATGAGTCATGACATAATTATTCGTGTCCTTTTATGAACGACATCTTGTAACGAAAAGGGTAGTTTATAATGGTGGAATACAAAACATAGTTAATGTACCAAAATCGAAATGTGAATGTTTTGGATCAAGTTAACAAAAGACAATAATTCAATTTTGGCCGAGGAGGATACATTATTTTATAAAAATACTTATTAATTTAGTAATTTCTGCACTGTAATAAAGTTAGCACATTAACTTTTTCTTGT
Source organism: Gryllus bimaculatus (assembly GCA_017312745.1). Classification (NCBI taxonomy): domain Eukaryota; kingdom Metazoa; phylum Arthropoda; class Insecta; order Orthoptera; family Gryllidae; genus Gryllus; species Gryllus bimaculatus. The sequence goes on from BOPP01000013.1 coordinate 2,111,526, forward strand.
GCCGACGTACATACTGTTTACTGTGAAATGTATACTAAATGTAAACTTTGGTAGTACCATAATCTGTGTTCTAAAGCCCACTTTTCATCAAGGACGTTGGTGATCTTAAAGTATTGAAACGTGTTCTGCGTATTACAGCGCATCAGATCTCTGCATTTTTACCAAATTAGTGCGGTAAAAAGTTGGTATCTACCGAGTGCGAGAAACCTTAACTTCATGGCCAATTAACGGCACAGACATGACTGCTTTAAGGGATGAGTGTACTAAAAAAAAGTTTTTTTCCCTTATCGAGGTTATGTTTGTCTTCTCCAAAATCCTAACATCATTCAGGCTTAGTGGAGCGTAGAATCGCTCACTTTTATAAGATCGTAGAAAAAACACTTAATTTTGCCCGTTTTTTTGCGTCGTTGAAACCACCGTGCGGCGACCGCGGCCACGACAGCGGCATCGGGTCCTGGGTGCGGTGACAAGTGACTGTGCTGCCGCGGCGGCGATGGCGGCGGCGGCAAACGCGATGCTGCCACGTCTCCGCGTAGCGGCGGCGGCGGCGGCGGCGGTGGTGGTGGCGGTGGCGAGGTTGTCCCCTCCACACACACACGCACATACACACGCGCGCTCACGCACCTGCCGGCAGGCGACACGTCGCTCGCGTCGTCGCCACCAGGGACCTGCCAGCGCGGGGCGTGGCACGACGTGGAATGGTGAGGCGCGGTGCGGCGTGGAGTGGCGAGGCGAGGCTAGGCGCCGCGTGGCAGCGTACGAGGAGGCGCTGCCATAAATAGGGATAGCGGAATTGAATCACAGGGATCGTTTCGCCCTAACTGAGGCGTTCTGGTTCTGATAAACAGGGACACCACTATATTGGTATTATTCATTATAAGAGAAGTCCAGTAAATGTGTATTTGTTGGGATAAATTTTGAGTGAGGCAGTGAACCTCAGAGGTTGCGGGATGCCTAATTCAATACGTTATTAACTCAAGATGTCAGGGAAATATTGCAGTATGTACGCATTAGCGGCTTATAAAAATATGGCCGTTTCGCTCGTTTTGACCGATTCAGTTACTCAAAATGTAGAAAATCCTAATTAATTTTACTTCGATTCCAGTTATTGGATTGTTACAAAGTCAAGTTGTTTCTCTTTAAATTTATTTTCAAACATTTGTAATCAAATAGTTATCAAATTGCAATCAATAAGTTAATTCGAATTGTTGAAAAGTAATTAAAATGTTAAAAGTGCTTTTGACGAATTGGGTTTACTTTTAACGTGAATTGAAGTCTGTGTGGGCGACATGAGTAAACTCGTGTTGCGGTCTAGGGCCCTCAGTACTCGGGGGTGGAAGGAGCCTTACCCTGTTCACCTGTGTGGCCCTACTACGTATCTGAACTTGAGGCTTGCGAACGTGAAAGGGTTTGTCCTTGTCTTCATCTTCTTCTCCTTTTATTCTCCTCCTTCATCCTCTCATTTTTCTACGACCTTACGGCGTCCATAGTCACTTCGCATGGCACTATTTGCTTATTTTTCATCTGCATCTTTCCCGACGAGGCATTGATCACGCGTAGAAATAGGTGTGACAATTTCTTTCAAAAGAGCAATATAGCAATTTCTAAGTATAATAAAGTAAAGAGAATAATAAGATTTAGAAATATAGCTGCCACGATTCTAGCGCGTAACTTCTTTGAGCCCTGTGTGGTTCAAGAAAATTTCATTGACCTAGATTAGTTAGTATTGTGAAATATTTTTATAAAAACCTACATATATTTAACATCGTTGAAGCCGATGTTTTTTAACGTTGATACTTTGATTGATGTTGATTCTCGATGCGATTGATATTTTATTTTTGAATGAAAAAAGTATAATACAAACTACAATAATTTTCAGATATTCATAAATTGAAAATTCTACAGGTCAAAGGATAAAGGATAAAAAATAAGTTAGGCGATTTTTTATTGATAAATATAGAGCATTGTTTTTATATTACCCAATCAAATAATAAAGGTTTTGTTTATTTTTCTTTTAATTGAGTTTGTTTTGTCTGTTTGTTTTGAAAATCGATAAACACGACCACCGTGAAATAAAAATGCCCCCGCCCCACCATGAGAACACTGATGTTAGAGGCTACTGAAATCCTTTTAGAAACATCGATGTTTAAAAACATCTATACTTTTCAGTCGATGTATTTTGCATCGATTTTGAAAATTTGAACATTGATGTTTTGAAATATCGTTGTGTTTTGGCCAATGACGAATCTTTTCTCTTCAAAGCGGGTTGCCATCGCGCAGGCAAAATCTACCTCTACTCGCCAAAGCAATGGAGAGAAACGGAGAGGGTAAGGAGCGAGAAAGATACAGAACTTTCGGAATACGGCTAAACACAAGTCGAGGAAAATAAGGCGGGTAAAATTGTGACATTTCCCATGCTCTTTTACGTAATAAACTAGTACGCATATGTTTTTTGAAGAAAAAACAAAAAAACAAAAAAAAAGGAGGAAATGGTACCTTAAGCCACAGTGAATAAGCTTTTGCTTAAAATAAATTAAGGACTCTGGATTTTCTTAAACATTCTATATTTTTATGTATAGTTAAATAAGTTAAATTATTTTTGGTTGTTAAGTAATAGCGCAGGTACATTTACGGGCATAACGTAACTTTCATAAACACTAACTTTAACAAGATAAGTCAAGTTGTGTGATAATTTGCTGATTTCAGGTTATTGAGTAACATTGATTGTGTGCTTATTTTGTTTTAATTGCGTGTTTATTGTGTAGTATATTGTTTTTTCCAAATAACAATAAATTATCTTCAAATCATCTCAGATATATTGCTCTGTTGTAAAATTGATTTTTAATGCGTTATCTTTGATCCGGTGAATAAACTGATATGTGCCAATGCTTAGCGTAACTGGCGCATTTGGGAGTTAAGAATAACTCATACGAAATCACTTACGAACGTGTTTCGCCTTACGGTCTACTTGTAAGATTATAAATACAATATTTATGAGTTGGTGATGAATAATAACGTAGGGATACTCAATCTCATTGTTTTTCCTGATGGATTGTCGACATTGCCATTCTTAGTGTCAGTGGTGAATCCTGAGTTTGAAATCTCGTGATTGCAAAAACTGAGAGAGGCATACCCTGATTGTATTTCTCTAATTCTATATAATAATTAGTAATTTAGTCCAATTCATACCTTATCTTATTTTACGTAGCGTGACTAAGTACATCAGACCCGCTTTTCCACCACCACGAAAATTTCTCTACGCTCCTTTCCTCATGTAGTAGAGAAAAAAGGTATCACTCGAGCGACAAAATATGTGATTTGAATTTAGCTCAGCGGGTTCTTGTAGGCTTGAGGATATTTTACATGTAGTAAATCTTCCACAGAGACAGTGGGCTTTACTTCTCATCGAAGGAAGAAGTAGAAATGATTTTTTTCGACTTCAAAAATTCATGGCTTCGATCGTGTTTTAACCCGCAAACTTGGGTTCTACAGCCCGATTCGCTAACCGTTGTACCATCGAAGTCACTAATGATAATTAATATAAGACTTCTCTAGTTTATAAACAAATTGTGCGATATTTCTATTTTTTCTTTTTTGTTGTCTCTAGTCTTCGCAGCTAGTCTCGCTAGCACAGAATGTACGACACTGCGTACCGATCGTAGCCGCTGCGCCTGCCTCTACGTCGTCGTCCCCTGGGGCGCCGCGCGGGACGTCGAGGAATGCGCGGAAACCGCCCCCTTTGTTTGGCGGCGCTCGCGGATGATTGCAGGGCGTGAAAGTCGCCGGCAGGCACTACGTGAAAGGTTGCGCTCTCGAGTGGAGTTGCGAACCGAACCGAACAGAACCGAAGCGGGTGAAAGGCAAGGGCGGGAGTGGTTTGCATTGTTCGGGGTTATCATGTAACGAATCTGGTGCGCGGTTGAATGGGACTTGCGCTACGTCGTCGAGTACACTCTGGTTCAATAAAGATATGCCCATCCTGTACGTTCACTTAGTGTTTCAGTTAGGTTTTAGTCAGAATAGGTTTTTTTCTTAATTGTTCTGAAACTAAGGCTTTCGTCCTGGAAATATGTTTTACAAAAGCTTTGGAAAGAAATTAATATATATTTAAGGGAGCCCAATGCTGAATAATTTGTTTAAAAGAATACCTACGAGGAAAGGGACTAATAATTAATACTGCTGTCAATTTTATTACTTGCAATTATAAAGTAGGTTTCACTAATGACAAAAAGAAGTGTGACCACAATGTGTTATTCTAGTGCTTTACATTCATAAAGATGATCTTACGACATCATGGTGTATAAGCCTTGCATCATGAAATTCACAGGGATACCTCAAACAACTTGGGTGAGTCAATATCTGAAAAATATTAAATTCCCCTAAATTGAGGTAGGGCGGTACAAAGTATTACACTATTTACATTTGTTACTTGTTTTAAAAGTATTTTGTATTAACCTAGCCCCAAAAAATCATTTTTCTTTCTGTGTATTGTGAAGATTGATTCAACCAAAAAGGACTTTTGAGATATTTTTGGACCGGACTGTATTTGAACCTGTTGCTGTTTTAACCTTCATAGAAATCGTGCAGTCGGTTTCGCGTTGGAGGGGGAAGGAATATTTCTTTTAACGTGCTTTATAGTAACTCTTGTCTCGATATCATTTCATCATAACAGTGTTCTGGTGCTTTCCATACATTCACTCCTCCCAAGGGGTTTACTCTCGCCTGAGTATCTGGAACATTTTATGAATACATGCAAATTTTATGGTAGTTTTTAGTAAGAGAATGTTATCACTAGATATAACTTACAGTTTGACGTACCCGGAAGTTATGGAAGTTTGTTCTAGATGTGTAGCGAGTATACGTCCGTGTACTCAAACCGGAAGTCTCTCTGTTCTCCTGTTAACAATCTGTAGATTTCCTTTGCAACTGTGTCTGACATTCAGTACCCTTCGCTCCCTGGATTTTATAGTACTTCAGTTACGGTCGGTTGATTATATTTATTCCCTTTTCTGCCCCCAAAATTATGTCATTTAAGTTTTGATCCCTTACAAGGTGCAAATTCTCTGAGTGTTCGAGTTTCTAATGTTCAAATATGTGCAATCGTTACAAAATGTTAAGAGTTTTTTCTTCATACTCACAAAATTCAAATTCGCAAATCCGCACTTAGTTCGCCAGTGCCTAAGCGAGCTCTGCCAATAGGCTAGGAAATTATTTAAGTGTTAAAAATAGGATTTTTTCATTGCGTAGATTAATTGTTTGAAGTTCAATACGTATGCCATATGTGTTATTGTGTTAATTATTACAGCATTACAAGTTATTTGTAACAGCACTCCGCGTGATCACGTGCACGATAAAGGGGCACCCGACAAGTCAAGTGTTGAAGGCCGTATTTTTAAACTCAGGTCAAAATTAATTGTCATGAAAAGTGAACTTAGTTACTTCCTTATAAACCGCAAATGTAAGTTTTTCCCCTCCAAAATATCAGATATAATTCTTCCTGTATTTGACACTAAATAAACAAAAGTCCAGTATATTTCAAATTTCACATTTATCTAGGGTTGTATCGATTTCCTTGTGTGGAGTACCTCTTTCATGATTTCATTCAAAATGCTTTTTTTTTTTGCATCCAGGAAGTAACTGTCGTACTTAAAAAAACACAACATTTTCTAGTCGGTGGCAGCTCGGCCAAATGCATACGAACCCTACCATTTCTTCCTCTTCGCTCCATCCACTGACATCCAGAGTATGCATTACGCAGTGCATTATGTCGTTTCGAGGGAAGCGCGGCGCCCAAGACGTTGACAGCCGCATTCAGAAGAAAATTGTCTCTCAGATCACAGCGCGCTCCCAGCGACGGTGTAGTTTTTTCTGCCTTCTCGTCTGACTTCACTGGAGGCAGAAAATCATTGGGCTCTGGGAAGGAGACACAGCTGGAGAGGGATTAGTTTTAATTTCGAAATGCGACAAAGTTAGTGACTGTTAGGAAGTTGATGCGTATTACGTATTAACCGTACAGTATTTACAAAAAGGAATAGGTTGTAGCTTTCCTTTTCAGAAGGGGTTCAATTAAAATTTACATTTACTTTAAAAACAATGAAATCATTTACTTCTAACATATGAAGTATAGTATTGGAAATTAATGACGTACAATTATCTAGTTCCTGACATTCTGTGATAATGTGATAATCGCCGATTAAAGATGAAGTATCTGAATACTAACCCTATATGAAAGGTAGGTAAATAAACAGATAAATATACTTCATTCCGAAAAGAAATTGAATCAGTACTCTAAGAGAATAAATGTTTACCACAAGTAGATCTTAAAAGTTAACTTAAAGTCTCAGGGTGGTCTCCGAGCTTCCTAATCTTGAATTGCATTTCTCCGCAGAATATAAGCGATCCATCTTTTTCATCAATTCATCATTTTCTCTCTATTGTGCTTTAGTTATATTTTATTTATTCATTCCCTACCACATTGAGCTAAATCACTTAAGATTGGGAATATAATTATTTTTCTAAAATAAACTACACAAATCAGACACTATTGGGAAATTGAAGGAGACAAATTTGCCATCGCATAATTATATTCCTAAAAGAGCTGACATGAAATCCTACAAAGAACAAAAATTTGAATCAAAGGCAGTGTGTTTATGGTAAAGACGCATAATTAATTCTGTGTGAAGAACGTAAATAAAATTTAAGATGCATATAGTAAGTAAAAGAAATAAAATATGCATGTGATATCTCTTTCCTGAACATCTAAAAGAATAACTGAAAACATGTCTTTGTTAAGTATATTTGATTCTTTTTCGATGGCGGAGAAAAGAAGACCTGTAACCAGTCATTGTTCCACTAATGATTATCATGTCCAGATGATTCTGTTCAAAATTTGAAGTTTTCTGAAGATTAGTAGTACATGCTCCCTTCATAAGATAATGGAATACATTTCGTCTTCTAATTAATGTATCGATAAAACTAAGAAAATGCAAGCTGTGCGTGAAACAATCAAAATTGCAGACTTAGAAGTTTGACGAAGTTTTACAGTATATTTTTGCTTCAACAGCCACTAATATTATTATTTTTTTTTGTATTTCAACAGTTACATGTTACAAAATAATATTTACAAACACAAATGGAGCTTTCTAACAAAGAAAATTGTTAAACATGACTGTGTCCTTTCCTTGGGCTGAAGATCGCCAATAAGCTTCTTAACAAACTGACAACTTAAAAAATGTCACCGAAAGTCTACTGCGAAATACGAGGCAGTAAAATCAACGTAAATTTAGCACTATAGGAAAAATAACCTTCTTGAAATTTAAAGAACCGTTACTCTAGTTGAATAAAATTTTTTCACAAAATGGTCAAAAAACATCATTGGCCATATTTAAAACACTATTTTCACTTGCAGTGAACTTGACGAAAATATCATAATCGTCTTACCGTTATATAGATAGTAAAGATTCCTCTACCTCTCTATCAAGCACTCCTCTTGCGCTGTGATATTGTAACCTTAAAAAGTGTAAAAAGACAACAACATTTTTCAAAATTTCTCTGCGAACAACCTAGAATAACATGCATCAGCTTTGAAGACCTGCACCGTAGGTCTGGATGAACTAGAAACAACGCGGAAGTACTGGCTACGCAACGCAGGGCTACGCTCCAGATGGTGTCTTCCTCGTGTGTGGGATTTCGGGGCAGCGCTATTGTCCCGCGGCGCCGGTGGGCGCGACCGCCCGGCGAGTCCGCGCGATTGCCGCGGGCGAGGGCGGCCCCGCAAGAGGCGAGCCGGCGCGCGTTGCGGTTGCGCGCGCTATTACGCGGGAATTGCGTCCGGCGGGCGGCGAAATCTCGCGTGCGACGTGCTCCACCGCCCCGCCCCGCCCCCGCCCTTCCCCCCCTCGCCCCGCCTACGTGACCGCCGAGCCCACCCTTCCGCCCACCCACAGTCCACCCCGACTCGTTCCCATCGCTTACCCGCCCCGCCCCCACACCCCACCACGCTCTTGTCTCACTCGCCCACCCTGATCCCCACCTTTGTTTGTCCTTACCCGCCTCGTCCCTGCCCGCCACCACCCCCCATCTCTCGCGCACCGACCCGTGGCTCCCATCGATACCCTCCGCCCCGCTCCGCATTGCCCCGCCCGGCCTTCACTCACTACGCCTCACCCCGCCTTGCCCCTCCTTCGCCCCGCTCGCCCCACCTCCCTTCCCGCTCGGCCCAACGCCAGCCCCGCCCCGTTGCCATCGCCACCCGCCCACACCTTCGCTGCGCCCAGCCTCGCCCCGCTCTGACTCGCTCCGCCTCAACCTGCCCCGCTTCCGTTCTGCTCCATCTCGCCCCATCTTGTCCCCGCTACTCCCCGTCCTGCCACTGTCACCGCTGTGACCCAGCTTGGCTACCATCGCTTACCCTTCGCTCCGCTCCACTTTGCTCCGCCCTGCCTTCACTCATTCTGCCCTTCACCGCCTGGTCCTGCCTCGCCCCACACCACACTACCCCGCACTGGCCCATAATTCCTTTCGGAGGTTGTAGCTTTTCCTCCCAACCATTCTTACGCGCTCGCAACCATTCTTACGCGCAATCCCCCGCTCTTGGCTCGCCCCGCCTCTCATACCGTCCGAATCTCTGTCCCGCCCTTCTGCGCTCTGCCCCTCTCCGTTCCACTTCACTCTCCGCTTCCCTGCTTTGATGCTCCCCATCCCGCTTATCCACTCGGCTCCTGTTCTCGATTTCCCCCATTTTGTTTCTCCCCGCTCCTTTTCTCTGCCCATTCTCACACGACCTTCTGGTCTATCTCGCAGGTCCATTGCGCACCTCTCCTCCCGGCTCCTTTTCTTCCTTATCCTACTACCCGATCCGCACCCTCCAGTCTTTTTAGATTCGCTTTCGTCCGTCCTATGCTTATTTATCTCCGCCCAGCTCCACCACTCTCCTGCTCTCCCGCTTCTGTATTGTCTTCCTCTCTTCTCTGACTGATTCCTCCTCGCCTCCCCTCTCTGCCACCCTTTCGCTCGTCCGGCCGCCTTTCCGTTCATCTGTACATCTGTTCCAGATCCGCGCCAACTCTCCACATTTTGAGTTCCACGACCCTCCACTTCGCAATGATTCTCTTGAAAACTTATCGCAGCTCCTCTCCTTCCCCATGTTTGCTCGGGGAACACTTGCAAATCGCATACACAGCGCTGCGGACTTCATCGTCTAGCTCTCCTCTGCCTGTTTCCTTCTAATCGCCTTCCATCACCTTCTCCCCATACCACTCATTATCACTCCCCGAGCCGAGTCTCCTCAGCTACAGTTCTTAGGCCTTTCTCTCCTCCTCTCTGTTCTCGGCTCCCTTCTTCTGCTCCGCTGAACTCTTGGTAGCTCCACTCCTTTCTGCTTCGCCTCTGTCTTCTTCACCCTGTTCTTCGCACCGCGCTCTCATTTTCTCGGCCCCACTTAACGTCTAGCCTGCACGCTCCTTTCTATCCGGCCTTCTCATTTCAATCTCTCTCCTCTCAGCCCACTCCTCTTCGCTCCTCTTCTTCCATACCACGTTTCTCTCTCAACCGTTGTCTTCGCATTGCTTCTCTCCTCTCTGCTCCATTCCCCTCAATTCCTCTCCTCTCTTCGACTCGTTCCTCTTAATTTTATTTGTACATAGCAAGATTTTATACAAAAGACGTGATTCTTGAAAACCTTTTCTACAATCAGACCTAGATAAGTCAATGTGTGTTTAAGTATTTACAAGTATTCAAAACTCTTCACTAATTCCTCACTGCTCTACACAGCTTCTCTTAGTCTCTGTTATTGGTAAATGTGGCTCGCGGCATCTGCCACTATGCCACTGATGTGGCTCCGGCCGTGAGGCCTTAGGAATCGAGTCCCGATAGTGGCAGTATTGTCGACAGTTATTAACTAGATCGTGTTCAACCAATGTGTGTGGGAGAATTCTTACGGTAGGGTACTCTGATAGGTTGTAAGTTTTTATGGCGAATGCCTCAGAAGCACCCTAACAAACGGGCCCAAATCACGCGCGACCTTTCCTTCCTCTTCCTGGTCCTATCGTCACTCCCTACTTAAACTCACACGCACACACAATACACTACCACACTTGTCAGGAGACCAGTCGTGTGCTTAGAACTTGTGCCCACTGAGGCGATGTCCCGCTGGTGGGTGATGTCTGGTGGGGAAAATCTCTAGCAAACCAGTGAGGGGAAGATCACCGCCTCCTTCCATGATAACTGCACTGCACTACACTTACGGGACTATTGACCTCAGTTGACTTGCCGGGAACTGATAATCAATGAATCTATCAGCCCCATTTCCCTTCCTCACTGCACGCCTTCACTACTCCTCGCTTTTCTCTGCAGCACTTCTCTCCTCCCCGCAATGCTCCCCATCGTCTCGGTTCCAGTTCTCTTCTCTTGAGCTACCCACACTGCCCATCCCGGTTCTCCTTCCCACCTGCCCTCCCGGTTCGCCCGTCCCCCTCCCCCCCCGCGGGTGCAAGCTCGTCCCCGCCTCGGCGCCGCTCGTTTTGTTGCGCTGTTTAGGTCCGTTCCATCGACCCCTCGCGCTGCCTGCGCTCTCGCTCGACGCACCTTGCTTTGCTCGGGGGCGCTTGCCTTCTTCCAGCCACTGGCGCCACTCCCTTCTCTCTTTCTCTAGTAAAATATTATAAGTTTAAATTATTTTTGACAATCGAATTATATTGGTTTTTTATTTCGCAAATTATTTATTTCTTCATGTTTCGAAGCATGGTTGGCTCCATCATCAGACGAATTACAAATTCATTGTTTTATATTTTATCACAGGATACTCTATCTTCAACTGGCGCATCAAATGGCACAAGTTCCTGTGTGACAAACACGAATCCTTCGAAATGTCACTAATTGTTTCAATTTTAAATTATAAAACATATTTGTAATTCGTCGAAACGTAATCAAATAGAGTATTTGTTCAATAATACAACGAATATAATTTATCATAAACACGAAGAACTTATAATTTTACTTCACTACAACTTGACAGTCATTTGTGTCAATAATTCTATCTTGCTTCATTTCTCGCTTCAAAGTGACACAATGGAATAGAACTAGGTTCATAACCCAGAGATATTGTAGATCGACACCACGTACTGTTCAGAAAAAAAACCTTCTTCTGAGATCTGTGATCTCGAAGTGTTGTTGGAATCTTTCGAAATAAATAAACCAGTTAAAATGTTTTTATTGGTCGCGAAGCTCCATCCAAGAGGATACTCTTCCGCCTTACCATTTCCAGAATTTTTATAGATATAAATAACGAGTATAAAATAATTTAAGAAGTTCATAGGCTTTGAGGTGGAAAGGACAGTGACAAGTGCGAACGAGGAGCGCAGGTGAATTATGAAAAATTAACTTTCTTGCAACATTTTTGTAATTATTATATAAATTACTTTGAATTAGAAATGGAGCAGGTTTCTTGTGATTATGTTTAAAAAAATGTTTTAAAGTCTGCATGAATTCCCCCTCTCCGGCCATTTTTAGTGATGTCACTAAGCTTGATGAGATGATCATGAACTAAGTTTGTGGAAGAACGGGTCAGAGTTTTAAATTTATTTCTTGCGAACTATATTGCGCAGACATCTCCTATTTGTTGCTCTAAAACAATTAGTTTCCGATTCTTGATGTGATCGACATTCTATTAGTATGTCACGCTAATCAGGTAGAACAGAGCTTATTGGATGCCTTTATCGTTGTATTATTGTGAGTTGTCGATCTAATGACCAATAACCTAGATCGCGATCAGAGAATAAACGCCTCACACTTGAAATATTATCCTGATACAATTCGGGTTAAAATCTGATTCTTGCTAAGAATTGGGTCTCAGAGATGCAAACTTTCATAAGTTTTGTTGCTTCTGCGAAATTAAGTTCAGAGATTTCTTCGTTTGCGTAACGCAATGATCAGCTGAAATTCTTCCCGGTTTCCTTGCTTACGAAGCGTTACAATGACCAAGCAATCGTATTTGCCACACAATTGTACTTTCTTTTCCGTGATTTGCAAACCGTCTGTTTTTTATTCTGATCTCGATATTCTCTAGAAGTGCTCGTAGGAAAGATGCCATCGAAGTATGTGTATCTCTCGTACGTCCGGAAATATTAGAACTTCAACTGATGTTATTAATGTCACCGGTTTACCATCATGTCAGTCCCTCATTGCAACTGACAACCTGTTGCTGATGGAGCTTCAGCTAATTTACTGTTTATCCATTCTCGCCATGTCGTCAAAGATAATTGAAGAGGTGGCTACTCGTTTACCATTAAAATAAATTGCATTTTGGTATGAGGTCAGTAATTTGCCCGAACGACCTCCACCGTTACCATCTTGGCGTACTGTCATTTCAGTATCGCAGATGGACGGTGTTAACAAGTGTTTATCTTAATGAGAAAACGACCTACCTACACCATCGAGATTCTACCGTGCACATTGGTACGAAGAAAATTAAAAGAGGGTAACCGTTCCCAAGGACAGTGCGTGTTGAAATTTAACATATTGTTCATCGTATTACGATCTTCAGTTCCTTTGATTTTTCAATCATGCATTGGATGATGGTTTTAATCAATGGGTGATGATGTTAATATGATTTGAATGATGAAGGAGCAATGGTGAAATGAAAGGCAGGAAAAATGGGGGAACCCCGAGCAAATATGTCGCGAACCCACTTTGTTTACCATCAGTGGAAGGCCAGCGGACTGACCAATACTCCACGGGTTGCTCAGGAGTTCATAGACACGTCACGATGACATGGATGGTGACGGTGCAATGGCTTAGTGCTCAGGATGTGGGAGAGACGGGAGATCCCGATAAAAATCTGCCGCAAACACCACACGCTCGTCAAAAAAACCCATATAGATCGACCGGGCCTTGAAATCCAGAGTCGGAAGACGTACCGACTGATCTACATATCTCGCATTTTCCCGTTTCTAAAGCAATAAGATCCTTAGCAGATTTCTTCATGATTGTGAAATTATTGATACTCAATTGTGGGTGTTATTTACCCGATTGCGCGCGGGAAGGTTATAGTTTTCACCGTAGAAATAGTGACTTTCTTCCTGCTCTCATGATTTTTTAACTAAAATTGGAAATTGAAAATGTGCTAAAGCTTTGATTTTCACCGTGGGAACGATATATTCTGCCGAAAGTTGTTAATATCTATTTGGCACTTACGACGTAAAATATTTAAGGTAGCCAATAACATCACGTTTTACTATAACATCTCCAAATGGATGAATTAATTTTTATAAATTAAAAAGCAGGTCTACATTAATAGCTGGAGATATACTGGTTACAAACGACTGTGACAGTCACTCGTCAATATCTTGTAGTTTTCTAGCAACAAATCGTTTTGTTACTTTACACAGCTTCGCTCGTTTGATAGATTATAGTGTATCATTGAATAGTCCGTGATTTCACGTGTTATAGAGACTGTATTAGACGTCAATGAAATAAAACATGTCTTATACTATTGACCGAAACGTTTGTGAACTGTTCACGATTTTTTTAGCAGTGTAGATATTACTGAACCCAATGCTTCTAAAACTGTTACATGCGTAAAAGCCAGAATGATCGGACTTGATCTAAGAAAATATGAAAGAGAAGCAACCTTAAAATTAGAAATGGGTGTAGAGAAACAGGGAGGTCACCTGTGAGATCGAACGAAGAAGTCGATGAAATATGGAGAGAATATGTATGGATGGAATGACATTGGAGAGGATAGTGAAGATATAAACTGAAGATTCAAAGAACTGAGCTTTCGTTATGAATTATGAAAGAAGCCGTGGCAAAAGAACCTAGTATGTCGTACGATCGACAAAGGAAGAGTAATTCAACGATAATTTGATCAGAGAATCCATACGCGCAAATGTGCATTCGTGCATTGGTCAGTGATTTAAACTCAAATTTTTCAAGGGGAGAGGAGCTGCAGTATTCAAACGACTGGATGTTTTCTACTAAATAACTATTCATTAATTTTCAAATTTAAAATTTTGCTTATAGATTTGTTGTTTTACAATGTTTTCAACTGAGTTTTTGAATGACTTGCACTACTCTAGGAAACTAGTAAAACATTAAATATTTGAAAATGTAGTGCCATCGTCTTCTGGGGGAGGCTGAAGCCCCATGAGCCCTCCACCTCCATCCTCCTTTGGTGATTATTGATTGAAATTTTGAATAATCGGAGCTGTCTCGAGTCCTCCTTGGAAGCCAAGGAAGCTTTTCATGGGCGGCGCGCCGGCCGGGGCGGATGGCGGAGGGCCGAGGAGAGGGGGGTTGGGTAGGGGGTGGGGATTGGGGGCGCGCAATCGCGCGGCGAATCTCGCGGGCACGCACCTGCCGACGCGCGGCGTTGCCCTCCCGTGCGCTCGGCCCCCTGCTGGCGCCCCGGCGCTCGGGGTGTCATCCCCGCAGGCCTCGCGCCGCGCGCCCGCCGCCGTCGCACGATGCGAGTGGGAGGACACCAGAGGAGAGAAAAGTGGGCGGGAAGCTCCGCTCCGCGGTAGTAAAATCCGCCAAAAACATCGCCGGTTCAGGCTGCGTTGAGAGAAGTAAGTGTGATGAGCAACGTTGCACTGATAAATACTAGAGAAAAGGAGGTTAAATTGTACGGCAATTATAGATGCCGGAAACGTCGGCAGTTCGGACGACTTTGAAGTTAGATGTGATGCGCTATGATAAAACTCATGAAAAACTTTAGACTTCAAGCCAATGATATGGAGGGAAGCACAAAGAGTACAGAACGGGAGGTTCAACTCCATGCCAGTGATATGTGCAAAAAAAGTTGGTTCAGATGGCGGTAAATGTTTTGCCTATTGAGTAGAACGCTGAAGACTAAAGAAGTGAATGTAAAACGTCACGGAAATGATATGGACGAAGTCGTCACCCGCTCAAACAACGATTATGACAGCAGATGTGATGCAAATAGATTCAACTATGAAGACCAGAGAACAGGAAGGCAAATTCCATGCTGGTAATGTGTATGAAAATCCTTTACAGTTCAGATAGCTCTGTAGATGTGATGTGCAGCTATGAAGACTAGAAAACAGGAGGTCTATCTCCATGCCGATGATATGGACGAAAAAAGTCGCCGGTTCAGAAGTCGTTAATGAGATCAGATGTGACGCAGATATTAATGGTATGTTATATGAGTGGATAATGGAGTTGTACAAATCAGAATCTTTTTTGCACTTAATTGCGTCAAAGAAAGTTGTGTAACAGAGCCCTTGTGCCACAGAAAACTTTTCCTATTTAGGCGAAAATGTTAAAAAACGCTTATTGCAGACAGTAATGTAGTTATACCGCTTCTTTCTGCCCTTGGGCTGTAAATCTTCAACCTATATATTACAATGTACTATTTCCCTTAACTAGTATTACTATTATTATTATTATTATTATTATTATTATTATTATTATTATTATTATTGTAATTATCATTATTATTAATATTATTTGTACACTCTAGTAACTAAATATTAAGAAGTCAAGCATATTTACATCACTTTAACTGTGAACACAGTGGGAAAACAAAACAGGAATAAAATCGAACTCCTACTCTGCGTCACTACTGTATTCGAAGACGCCAATAACACCTTGTATGTGGCAACTGTTGAATTAATGAGATGAGATCTTGTAAATATGTACTTCGAACTAAATAAATGAAACGAGTAGCACTTCCTAAAAGTTCGCGTTTTAAACAGTATCTGGAATTGATTGGATCAGCAGTCATTGACGCTTCATCTCATTTCCTTGTACCTCATTTGTTAAAGATATTTGTATGATTCTTATCGACAAACTTCACAAACCTAACTATGCCCACTTTGTTATGTCAACTATGATTACCTAACTACGCGACCTACGCTTTGTCGCCTAGCTGAACTAGCCTAACTGTCGTCTCTTTATGCCTACGTTTACATGGGACGTTGCACCTGCTTGCGAAGTGTGCGCGTATCCCTTTGGAACACCGCAATGACTTCGTTTACCTCGCCTAGGACAGCTGCTTATCCGATCATTTAAAAACCGCGGAGTATTGCGTGGCGTCACCTCCTCACTTGCTGGCTGGGAAGTTTCCGCTGTTATGGGAAATGTGCACGCGGGCGCATACTTAATTGAAAAGTATTTTTCCTAAACTACTCCTATTTATGCAAGTACTGGCTGTCACTGTTGTCGTCATTTTTTACTCATATTACTCATTCTGCTAGTTTGTTTTCCAGAAAACTCTGTTGCAGTGTTTTCACCACACCACTTAACTAAAAAAGGTGCAGATTGTCAGTGTACTATATTAGATTATTTATATTCTGTAATATATCGCTGTGTTATTTTACCCACTAATTTATGGACGTCGTCTTTCATTCGTAAAATTGCGGAATGTACTTTCTTACAAATAATGTATTATGAGTAGAAACGTTAAATAATGCTACATGTTCATGGA
Source organism: Gryllus bimaculatus (assembly GCA_017312745.1). Classification (NCBI taxonomy): domain Eukaryota; kingdom Metazoa; phylum Arthropoda; class Insecta; order Orthoptera; family Gryllidae; genus Gryllus; species Gryllus bimaculatus. The sequence continues at coordinate 2,127,973 of BOPP01000013.1, forward strand.
CACAGTATATATAGTTACGCAATGATTACTTGTATAATTTACTCTTTGGCGTTCAAAATATTTTAAAAAATTACGTGTCCTTTGGCAGTCCATTTTAATGGCTCCTCAACCATTAAGTTGAATGTTTCTCTTAAATAATATCTCTTTTATGAGACTGAAAATGTGCTGTCCAAAAGAACCAGGGCTCAGGCAATACAAAATTCAAGGCAAGGTCGTATGACGTTTTAATTCCTCAAAATATGATCCTTTGATTGCTCAGATCTATATTTCATATATGAAACTTCCGGACTACACTGACGAAGTTTTCACTTTATATTTAATCTACATCTGAAAAGTATACTACTTATCACTACCATGTGTCTCTGTAGATGTCCAAGAACACTAATTTCGAAAATGTACCCTTGGTAGAGTCAGAACATAAAATTCCAGTAAGTTATACTAAAATGTATTCGCAGACTGCCTTAACATTTGTCATGTACATACTATTTTGAAGTCACCTAAAATTTGATTCGCGGCTATTAAAAGATATGGTACAAAGAATTATCGTTTAAAATCTCCACTTCAATTGATTCAGTTGTTGCTATTTTTTGTTTAAGTTTCCAGTTTATAATGTGAATATGCGCATTATATTGACGGGAAATATCCAGGAAGTTGGGTGAAATGCAAAATCAAAGAAACATTTTTGATTTTGAGTGATAAATGTAGCTATTTGATTACGTAAACCCAAAATATCTCATTCTTCATGTTACGACTGTATTGTCATACTCAGTGCGCCACTAATTTACGACACAGTTGACTTCAAGCGACGGGGAAGAAACCTTCAATATTCACGTGTCTGTTTCAGAGCCTCTGTCATATTTTGCTGCTCCTGAATCCCAGATTTCACTGGATTTCACAGCATTTTTGATGCAGGCCACTAGTTTAACTTAATTATGATTAAAACAATTGACATATCGTAATATAGAATGGAGTTTAATTTAAAAAATAAATTCTTAAGGTAACAGAAGGGATCTGCATGAAATACAGACATCCTACGGAGGAGGGGGAAGGGAATGTTGCCTGAAATTCGCCCACCAAAAGTTATACAATCTAGTACTACGTCTTTCTCACGTTGCCTCTTGGAAAAGCCAAGAATCAAAGCCCGAGCGGCGGCGGGGCGGGCGGGGGAGAACGCTCCTGTCTGGCGACGCCCGGCGAGGCGGGCGGACGGCTTAAGAACCGGTAAGCGGATTGCAGGCGCCTGCGCCCCCAACCCCCGAACCTCTCCCTACCCCAACCCCCCTCCGTCCTCTCCACTCCCCTCACTCCCTGACCAGGCTACCGGCAGACGCGCGCCTAATAGACTTACTGGGCACTGCTTGCAGCGGGGCGCGCTCAGGTAAATTACCCGCCCCACATTATGCCCAGCACGGTGACGAGCGTCAAAAGACTTTGCGAAACGCTCTCCCCAGCGGCGAACGCCGCACAAAGGCGCTGTTTGCACAGCCCATCATCGCTCCTGCCACTTGACCGCTCGGGACACCCGGGCGGGAGTGTTTGGCACAAGCGCCTCTGTTTGTTTCCCTTTCGTAGGCCGCTGCCTGTTGCTACAGCGTCCTTTGCATTGTAAACGAAAGCGGTGAGGAAAGGCGGGTCGTAGAAAAAGAATCGTAAATTTTCCTCCTGGAAATGGAAATATGGCAGTGCCGGCACTATTTTGCTGCTTCGAGAGCAGGTGAAATACACGTTACCTGTCTTAATTTCAATTCAAAGTATAACGAATAATTGTTTTTTGCAGAGCAATGCGAGATTTGTCTTCAAAAAACTTGGTTATGCAACCCTACAATTAATTAAGAAAATAACAATTTATGGAGATTGATGTTTTGATTCCTAAAAACTAGAAAATATTGTTACAAAATATTTTTTTGTTAAATCTATCAACATCACGTGTAAGAGTAAACTTTGAAGAAGCTCTACGATATCCATGAAGTTCTCACAAAATTGAACAAGCTTTTCCTATTTATAAGACTAGTTGAGACAGTTTGATCGATAGTGGAATATACATTTTGAGTGCGAATCTTAGATGTTAATAGTGGTCACTTTCGGACGTCGAGACAGTTGAACTAACAGGATTTGATGAAAAATATTCCTCAAAGAATGTATTTCCAATAAAATCTTGATTTTCCTTTATTGTTTAATTATTACCTTTATCTTCCTAGACGACATGACATGAAGTAATATGGAAATTCACAATTTTTCTTGTTTGTTTTCCTAAATCAATTTTGACATGAACTAAGAACGCCTTTTTTGAACAGGAAATAAATTTAAAAAAATTTTAAAAATATTTTGCAAAGGGTTCGTTGCCCGATTTGTCCTCAGTCCAAAACTCGTCCTAAACCGATCACCATCTGTACGCTATATTATCTATTATTGTCTTTCAAGTCCAAAATGACGATTGTAAACGGTGTACTTAAATTCTAGAATGTTCAATTATTTAAAAAAAACTAATGGAACTGCCGAAATTACCACATAACAGAAGTGGAAAGAAATGTTACTTCATTTTCATGTTTTAAATTCCAATCACCTGCAATATATCACTAAGTGCGCTGGACCCTTAAGGTGTAGACTGGAATTATCGATTGCGAAGTTCATTCGATACCTTTTTTTCCCCGAAATTTTATGTGATAGAGAATGCAAGGACAGCAAGGCGAATTCTATAATATAGCCAGGCACATATTCTGGGAATGGGTTGAGTGGAAAAACCTTTCACATATGAACCCCACGCAATGTTGGGCGAAAAGTGCACAATTGTGCAATTTGACTATTGTAAATATTTCATGAAGTCACTTTACAATTAATATATGAACAATGAAAGTAAATTGTATTAGTCTTCTCTTATAATTGGAAATCTTACTAATCTTTCTATACGTTTGCCGCGAAATAGCCTATTATACACATTGTGGCGTGATTCTCTTTCGGGAGGAGCTCAACATGTGGACATTGGCTCAAGATCTTTTGAAACTTAACAGATGAAAATCTTTCAACATAACGCTGGGAGAACCTTTAAGTTATTATTAACTTAATTGTTGACATTTTTCATGTGCAGTGGGAAAGAACTTGATGTAATCAATTTACGGTTAAAACGCAAAATAAGTTCACCTAATATTTGCCGCAGAGACTAGAAATGTCCGTGTGTTCCTGCACGTTAGGCGTGTTTTCTTTTATCTTTTTTTAAAATTAGGAATAGACTATTGCTCTCTTGGGGTCATTAAAGTCAACAAGAAAATACTTGACGTTAAAAAGTTAAAGACTCATCTGACTGAGACCATTCTTTGTAAAACAATTCGCGAAATAAGTCACGAAATTTGACATAGTTTCATCGCGAAGAGACGTAACAATCCTTTATGATAATTATTTACAAAAAAATTTGAGCATGTAAGCGTAAAATAAGTTTACTTGACGTTTCCACAATCTAAAAGGCTGATTGGACATTACCGTCTATTTTAAATTTTATCAGAGATACCTACTACATACATTAGCTTCCTGGCGATCCGTCTGACTACCTACTGACGATTGCTGAACATTTTACATCAGAATATTCACGTCAGTTATATGCTGAGGAAGAAAAAATTAAATGCAGCTCTTCGTATATGAATTTTTGACTTTGTTTTATACCAATAGATCGTGAAAGAACTGGAAATGATTCTTTCTGTTCAGAAATATTTACTATATTTGCAGCTCCCATGAAAAATTCGCTCGCTGCAGCTGCCAAGCGACTTATCCACGAAATGGCAAAACATGAGAAGTATTTTTTTTCTTTCGTGTTGTTCTGTGGCTTCCGCTAAGCTCTGCTACGGGCGAGGCACAACGTGCGCGTCTATCCGCCCGCAGTCGCCACTGCGCCGCCCCCAGCTCTTGTCGCAGAAGGCAGCGGTGGCGGCGGCGGCGGCGGCGACATCCGGATCTGCAGCGCGACCGTCGCGGTGGCCACCCCTGCCGCCTCTCCGCCGCCTCCACCGCCTCCACCGTCCGTTTTTTGCCCGCGCGCGGCGGCGAGAGGCCGGGCGCCGGGCGCGGGCGAGCGGGCGGCCAGGCTGCGCCGAAAACGGCCGCGCGGCGGAGCGTGGGAGGCAGGGACGACAGGAAGAGGGGCGCAGAGGAGGAGTGAGGGGCAGAAGCGTTAGCGCAGCCCAAGTGGACGGAGGGCAATGGACGGCGGATTCAGCACTTCCTCGCGCGCCGACGAGCAGCGGACCGGCCAACTGTGCTCCGAGCGCGCCGCGCCGCGCGTCGGCGTCCCGCCGCCGCCCCGCCGCCGGCCAGCGCGCCGCTGCACTCCGCGAGGCTCACGCGCGCTTGTCGGTTCCGCCGCGTATGCGTGGCACGCACTCACGCAGACGGGCACCACTCCGCGCCCCGCGCTTTGCAACGCCGGACGGCAAGCATGGGGTGTGAGACGTGCGCAAAGGGCGACTTTGGCGGAGGTCGGCCGCGTGGGGAGGTGGGGCATGTGTGGTTGAAATGCCGGGGCAAGACTGATGGGATGGGACATAGTGTGTAGCGAAGGGCTGACGTTTGTCAGTGGCGTGGCGGCGGGTGCGGAGCCCTCCATAGTCAATGTCAATGCGTGCGTGGATGGAGACGCGGTGAGGGCGGGGAGGCCAGAAGCAGCGCGTGATGGCATGTGGCTGCAGCGCACCTGGCGAGCGATGGACAGTGAGCGAGGGCGGGGCGCCGGGGCGCGACAGCGAGCCGGTTCGCGCGCCTTCCGCTGCGGAGCGAGCCCGCCGCCGCCGCCGCCGCCCCCGCGCCAACTCGCGCCCGCCCGCTGCTGCTCGGTGGCCAGGAGCGGGGGCGGACGCCTGCTCTTGCGTGAATTAAACGCCGCCGTTGGCAAATTTTCGCACAGTAAGAACCACCTTAGAAAAACAAGATTGTCAATAAAAAGGAGAAAACAGACATTGGAAAGGGAAAGGTGGCTCAGGGCAATATCTGACGTCACTGCGGTGCCTCTGGCAGGGAGGTCTCTGGGTTCGAGTTTTGTAGTTTTCCGTGGTTACTCCGATCATCACTAAAGGAATATCGGTGCTTCCCCTAACAAATGGGCCACGCGCAATCGTTCCTTCCTCTTTCTAGTCATCCCTAGTCACTAATCAGTTAGTCAATAAATAAAGTTGAATGGTTATCGTATGATTCTTGCACCATAATTGGTACAAGACAAACGGTTTCTAATAGGCGATTTAAATTAAAAGAAAAATGTTTTAAGAAATAGAATTTATTTCTCTTGCCGGTCATGCTATTTATTTGGTCAAATCCTCTCGTTGCCCCGCGTTTTCTGCTTCTTTTTTGGTCTTATATGAACAGTGATAGAAGTTCGTTAAAAATCCTGTATCTCATAAGCATTTTGGACATTAGTGTTGCATGACTTTTTTTTATTTTGGTAGTGGTAAATCAACTTGCAACTTCTGATATTCAGTTGTATATTTTTGAAAATGTTGCTTAAAATGAAATACGATACAATTTTAATTAAAATGAAATACGATACAATATCGTTAAATTTTACGAAACAATTTCTATAAAATATTTATATTATTATCAAAATTTTCAGCATTTAAACATTACTTGTACAAGTAAAAACACTACTTGATTTATTGTTTCTGAATGTTGTATGATTTTAGGCGAAATACGAATGTATTTATTTTGGAGCGTCTTCCACATTCAACTCAAAATGCGTTTGCATAGTATCAAGAGAACTACCTACACTACTAAACGGAGTTGAACGACTAAAAACCGTGTGAGTGAACTAAATGTGGAAAAACAGTAAGTACATATTCTTGTCTACAAGAACTGCCAAGGCAGTTAGAATTTTTTATGTGCAAACATTCTTAATTAAGCACAATTGCATACTTCCTTGTCCGTAATTTACGAAAGTCTCTTAGCATATAGTTACGTACGTGACAACAATAAGTACCCTGTGTTACTAACGACACGTGTTTCTTTGCTAGCGTTCATAACAGAACTGGCAGATATCAAAGTTATGTGTCAATGTTGAAATTCGTCTCTAACTAGGACAAATGGATTTGCGGTTCTGAAGTAGCTTTTGCTATTCATACTCCTCCGATGTACAAATAGAATGCAGGGGATATGACGAATATTTAAGGAGAAGACTATGACATGCTGATCTCACAACTGCCGATAAACGGTACTGCATAATTCATCGTGAGTCCTAATGGAATGGACTCTTCTCAAAGTAGCACGAGAGTATTATTGATTGTAAGCAATCAAATCAAAATTTAGTTATGTTAATTTAAAACCAGAGTGGGTTAATTGTTGTATCTTCTTCCTTCATTAATGGATTTTATAGATTAATTATTTCTTTGGCTATATTACTGCTGAATTCGTTCACGTTCGTTCTGTGCGCACAAGTCGAAAATTCCGGGGAATCTCCTGGTGGTACCAGCTAGTCTTCCATTCTTCCGTTAATCTATGACGCAATGAGGAATTTGTCGAGGGCAGAGTGAGCTATAAGAAGGTTTTATGGGATTCTTCCAGTTTTGCGCTTCTCATTCCACCAATTCTCCATCATCATGCATTTTTTCATCATTAACGCCACCATTAACTCGCTAAATCATCATTCATGGTACAAAATGACTTCTCCAGCTAAAGGGCTTGTAAATATCAATAATTTAATAAGTAAATAAATAAAATAAAATCATTCGAGCCTGACAGTACTGCGAGTATGTGGAGCAATAAAAATTCATTAGCTACGCACCGCTAGGTTGTCCGCATGCTGGGAATTGGTGCGGCTTGTTGCGGCTCGGCTACTGGTGTAACTGTTCTGAGAACTTAGGAAGTGGAATGAGGTACATTGTAAGAACTTGAGCGCCATGGAGTGCACACGGCGTGGTTCGCTCGTCCCGCGCTTCTTCTGTCACATGTCGCATACAATGCACTGAACTCTCGATCCTATGGGCCTCCCTGTGAAGAAGCAGTGGACGTCTGATTTCAAATGTTCAATTTAAAGTTCTATTATGCCGTAGGCGTATATTTGTATTGCACGAGCACTTTACACAACGTAGACAACGGAGAATGTGCATTTAAAGTACATATTGTATTTATTCCTTTGTATTTCGTAATCAAATTAAAGATATTGTAAGCCACTCCTAACTTAAACTAACCTACAACAAGCTATGCATCCTGGGTAGACCTGGCTTGACGAACCTACCTCCCGTTGATTGTAAACTGCCGACGCTACTACCTGCTACATTGTTGGCATAAACAGGGAACAATGCGGCAGCGACGAATTTACAACTTGCTCGAACCAGATTCATGACCGCCGCTTATTGGTGTGTAGGGCCCTTTGGCATCTTCGAAAGACTTATTCCGACACCTATGTGGGAACATGTCAACTTTTCCTTTTTTTTCAAATTGCAAGATTGCAAATTCGAATCTCTTGCCCTTTTATAACTGAAACGCTTCTTTTTTGACAGAGCTAGGGATATGAGTTGCAATAATGTTACGTATCGTTGTAATCGTTGTAAATAATACAGGACAGTAGTCTTGTGATGAAGCCCTACTCGTTAGTCCATAAAATCGAGGGATGCATGTTTCTGGTTCTGGGGAGACCTTGTTTGCCCTGGGTATCGACTGGGTGGTCACGTTGCGTATTTGCGCCGAGGGCGGCGTTGGGGGCGACGGAGGCAGCTGCTGCTTCCGCTGCGGGCGATCGCCCCGACTCCCCGCCAGGTGGCGGTTTAAAGGGCAGACGCTCGACGCGGTGCTTCGCGGCGTCGTCCTCGCGTTATTTACGCACGGGATGCCATTTGTCGCCGTCGTGTCCTAAGCGTCAAGATATGCTGAAGAAGTCACGGTATAGGGGCAGATCGTTGCCGTAAATAGAGGGTGATCTGTTAACGAACGAAATCCATTTAATAGACCACGTTCTCTACCCGAAACATTCGTTCGGTCCTCGATTTACTAGAGATTTGTATGAAAATTTAATTCATTGGTTCAGGAGTCCAAAAAAGGAACACCAAGACAATTTATTGATACATATATTTTCCTAATACATATTATAACGTTAATAAGAACTACATACGTAGAGTTTCATTATTATCAAACAGGTTTTCTTTTTAAATAATGTGTGTTTTCACAAAACCATTGTGTTCTAGATAGATAGCTGTCGGTTTTTTTGTTAAGCTTTCTCCTCTCCATTTATTCTGGAAAGGAGGGAGTAAAACGTAAATTACTGCCCCTACATCTACGGTTGCAAACGGTTAGACTTTTGCTGTATCGGGAGGGCAGTTATGTTTAAAATACTAAATATAAACTAATCTAACTTATAACTGCATATGTGCCGCTTGGGGCCTTTCAATTATACTATTTGCTTTGAAAAATATTCTATAAAAGTTCTGAGTTGCTTTTGATTTCTTCTTCTTTTTTCTTTCATTCACTCACCATAACAAACAGAGAGGGTTTGTGGCGTGACGCGCGACGGATGCTCCGCTCTGTCACCCTCACGTCGTTCATCAAGACCTGCTCTTTGTCGCCGTCCTACCTTGAGCCTAGTGGTGTATCGAGGATGTCCCGATGTAGGCGCAGATAGCCGCCTCGTATGTAGTGGGTAGGGGTTAACTCCAAACTAACAACAAAAATATCGTCACCGTTTTAATTCTGAATGAAATGTAAACATGCTAGCTTTCTCCATCTGTGAGACGTGTTATTGTCCATTTAGCTCAGAAAGTTAATTAATAACATCCAATACTTCAATGGATTTATTAAGGGCACACAAAGTTATGTTTAGTTGAAAATCATGTCACTCTTTTATTATGTTTGTATATTTATCTTTCAAAATATAATTAATTTGAAAATGAGTACTGTATTGATTCATATAACTGAATTGACGTTCACAAGCGCATCTGATACCATCTTAAGTGTAAAGTTTTTATAACATGTTAACGCAGTGTTCACTGCTTTAAAGAACAATTCAACAGTAATGATTTTTACGTGAATTAATTATGTTTCAGAATACAAAATAATGAACTATTTTCCTCATCAAAAACGCTGTTTATACTGATGGAAAACTGCAAAAATAATGAATTTTCCATATCATGCAAAAGGAAAACTACCCTGAAGCATTTGTGCATTCTGCGACGGGTTCCCACAGGAGACATTTTCCGTAATCTCAGTGTGAGATGTGGCTTCCAGCTAGCTACATCTGCTTCCATTCGTCTGGGATGTGCGGGAGCCTCTCAATCAGCGCGACAAAGATCTCCTGGTTCATTGATTGATGATTCCGGTCGCGACAACTCGTAAGGTCATTTGCTCTGCAAGTGTTGTGCCTCCTTCTATTGCGGGAGGTGGCGGTGATCTTCTAGTCTGCGAGATCTAGCTAAATGCTACATCTCCGCTAGATAGCCTCTAGAGGGTGAGATTCGATGCCGACTTACAGAGATTATCCCCAATAAGGTATCTCCCGTCAACGGACCACCACCCCAGACGGGTCAATTTCGAATATCCCGACAGGTGGGTTAGTCTTGTGCATGTAAGTGTGCGTGTAAGTAGGGGTAAGACAAGGAAGATGAAGGAAATGACGCGCGCGGTCTGTGGTCCTTTGTTCCATTATTTGCCTGGTGTTGATCGGAGAAACAACGGAACCAACCAGAACAGCCGGCCGCTAGAATTCTCTTCCAGACAGCGACTGAACTCTCCCTATGTGACAGGTGTCGAAAATCCTGCGACTGTCGCGACTCGAAGCCTAGGACCTTCCGGTCAGACGCTGATATGACATCAGTGGATGCCCTGAGTTAGTGGCCTCCTGGTGGATCGAGTTGCCCGATGCACTGGTCAGCAGGTGGCGCTAACATAGAGATTGACAGCCGCGGACCTCTGGGTATCAACATACCTCAGTTTAACGTGGACATTTCATTTCGTCATTGGCAGGTCTTTTCCACAGGGTTCCTATGAACAAAAATGTATAGTGTTCATATGCATAAATAATTTATACATTAATGAATTAATTATTTAAATGCATGCCCAATTGTTTAGGAATTTGTACGTCCCCAAAGGAAAGGTAATAGTAAGAATCTTTTGATGTCGAAAATAATACTGTGAATATCGGTCGAAAATGTTGAATTTCGTTATTCAAATTATCCTATATTCTATTGATTTGTAAATGTTGGTAATGACACGCTGAATAATTCAATACGTCCTAGGGCGTATGCGTGGAATCTTGTGAAGATGTAGTCGTTCATGGGAACAGGGATAAATGAATTAAAAATATTTCTCATTGCTGAGGAGAAATGACATTCCTTGGTGTCATTATGTTGAAATCACTGACAGGCAAAACGAACCAGTCGTTGACCAATTTGGCCGGCTTTGACTTGGTCCTCAATTATCCTTCGTTTCAGTTTGTTTCGCACTCTCGGAATTTCACCATTTAGTTTATGTTGCCACATAGACTAAAACAACTGTACTGAATAACTCTAAACGAATTGTGACAACGAAATGCCATTAAAGTAGCTCAAATGTGAAATATGTAGTTGTGACCTTTTATATTTAATGGCTCATATAATTTAATGTTCAATTCATGGAATACAAATAGTTAATTAATTTATGTTCCTGAGTGGTGTGCTTGACAGGTGATTATAATATTGTGCTGTTACATATTATGTCAAGGATCGACTTATAATAATCCTTTCACTACAAGGATAACATACTGTGTGTAATAAAAATGACATTTTCTGGAAGTTCTGAAAGGTGAATATCAATAGTAAATTAATTTGGATGTTGATTTCATACCTTGTTAATAGCAATTTGACATAATATATTACATTCTCAACCGTAAAATATTTCAGTCTTCTTTCTCATAAAACTACAATTGATCTGTCGGCCCCTTCGTCTCACTTACACCTGCGTCATATTTTATTACTTTAAGAGAACTTTAAAAATACCACAACACATTGTTTTAAAAATTAGGAGCAGGTGATATTAGGATTCAAATTCTCTGTGAATAACATACGTATTTAGGTTTTCGTTACGAGTTTAATCGTAAGGTATGACTTGATTTCTAGGTCAATATACTCACAAGATTCAGGTGTTTAATTCTTCCCGCACGTACCTCTCTTGAAGAATGGTTGTTTAACTCTCCGTAGCTAGGCTGAATTCAGCCCATGTCTGGAAGAGAATCCTAGCGGCTAGCTGTCGTGAGCGTAGCTTTCCGTGGTTTCTTTGCTGAATACCAGGCGAATGATGGAGCAGTATTCTAACAAACGGGCCACTTTCCCTTCCTTAACCCTTTTGTCCTATGTTCACACACACTCACCTTCACACCTACCTTGTGAGATATAAGTGGTTGGGGAAAATCCCGCAAGCCGACATTAAACTCAGCACCGGAAATAATCCCCCTGGGACATCCCCCGGAATGAAAAAGAATGCACTATACTTACGGAACTAATAATCATAGCGGTGGACACGTCCGGAAACACGAAATTATTAATCAGTCAACATTCGCCTAGGGCCTAAGGGATCTTGAGATCCTCATATGTGATTGAAATAAATATTACGTATATTATGATTTTTGCTTGAGGCGAGAAGTCGCCACTTTATATTTAAACTTGCATGTACATGAAAAACAAATTGATACATTATTGGTACGATCATAACATATGGAGTATGAACTTTTCGCCTAGGAAATTATTTCGACTTGTGTACAGAATAAGCTGTTTTCGTTTTATCCCCCAAATCTGCGATTTTCTGATTTATGGGTGTGATATTCGTATCTTTTGGATAAAACGGTTCCATCTCATCCCTGCTACCATGTACTGTCCGTACACGTCTTTATGTCCGAACATCTCCATCCGTCGATGTCGGTGAACACATTAGCTCCTATAAATGCATGAGAATCTCACAGTCAAATAGCCCCCCTTCGCTCCGTGCAACGGGGACAAGTGTGATGGTGGGTGATACGCCGCATAAAGTTACATGTAGCAATGATAGACTGCCATTTGTGATTCTCTTCATTTAGCTATGGAAGCTATTATGTATTTGTAAAAGTAAATTAGTATATTTTAAATATGATATATTTTATGTAAATTTATTTAAACAATTATAGTAATTATTTGTTACTCAACACGATAAGGATATAATGTAACTAGGAGGAGAAGGTATTATCTCGTGAGAGACTAAGTAGCGAGAGAGATTTTTCTCCTGTACATCACGTATTTTTATTGTCGCTTATTATATTTAGCAATATTTCTTTTGTTTTAATGAAATACAGTATTCAATTTTTTTTATAGATTACATCATAATATAATTTCCTGCGCCGCTAACCGGAGCGCCAATGAGAGTAATTAAAACAATGTATTACCTTCTGGCTACAAAGAGATACTGTAGCAACATATTATAAACCATTCAGAAGTGTCTTTAAATGTCTGCATAGAATAGAATAATATAACATGAAATTAAAAATTCCTTTTTAAGAAGATGTTGGCCAATTCAAACCTTCAGCTGACATTCACGTCCTTGTATTACGTCTACTTCATGAGCCCGGAAGTTCAGGAATATATTCTACCTAAATTGGCAGACAAAAAGACATTTATTTCTAATAACATAGACATACAAAAAAGGCATTTATTCGAGGTAAAGTATGAGTCTAAAAGTACAGGACACTTTGAAAAATCATCAACTAAAAGTCATTATTGTAAAAATGATAATATTTAAAATTATTCACGTTTTTATTCTAACTCTAAAATTTAAATTAGCACTTTCGTGGAAAGAATCTTTGTAATCTTGATTTCACATGACCATTCCATATGACGGCTACGAATTCATTTTACTCGCGACGCTGACTCTACGAAATGCTATTGTGGACTCCCTTTTGAATCTAGAAATAGTACGAGTGAAAACGGAATTATGGATTGGGTCCTTCGCACTTGTGTAATCTCCAGACGGGAAGAGAGAACAGAAAGAAACTGAGAAGGGTATATTTTTTAGAGGAAGCTCTGTCCACATAAGGAATCCGAGGCCATACTCAAACATACGATGAGATTCTTCGTGTGCGAACAAGTTTGTCGACTTCATATAAAAATATATAGGATCTTAAACTGGTATCTTCCTTTCCCTTTGAAATTTTTAAACCCATCACTGCAGCCAGCGCGTCCTCAGTAAAACAGTACACGACCGTGTCTTCAAGTTGACTAGGCTTGTAGGGATGTTTCCAGCTTGATAGAGATTGGTGCCATGAGGAGGGGAAAGTGAAAATATTACGAAAGAAGCACAAAAATGCACAAATATTACAGAAAATGGCACAAATAAGACGAAATGCCAAAAATAGGAAAAAGAAGCTAAAATAGGCAGAAAAGGCAAAGTGAAAATCTACTAAAACAACTCCAGAAGTACAATTAAGGAATTCCTATTGTTAAAAGTCAAAAAATGCTAACAATAATAAAAATGCATTTTTGCAAATGTCCAGGCTCTAGTCATGACGCTCAAGGTAAGTGGGAATGGAGGATATCAATTGCCCTACTTTAAGGATGGGAGCGGTAATAGGATGGGGAAGAGAGGATTAGCCTGGACCGTTGCCCGTTGTATAAATCCGCATTGTTGTGAATCCACGGAAGAAAAACGCAAAAAGGATGGATCAGAACATCTCTGGAATTCAACAGTGACTGGTGTACAAACTCCGCTTTCGTCGAGATTCGAACCTTGTTAAAGGTGCTTCATTTGAGATTTGGTAACCACACACACATTTGAGATTTGGTAACCAACGCCCTGAATTGTCATTATTTGTGATTTTCAACAGACACCTAATGACCTTCACTAATTTAAAAGAAAACTTTGGCAGAATTAAAATTGGTTCTCAAAGATAGTTTTTCGTTTTGCGCGCATCTTCTTGGAGACGGCACAATAAGTGTAGTGAAAAACCATAAATCTCAACATGGCCGTCTTAGGGTCTCCGCTGTAAGGCGTTCATGTTGAGATACATGCAAAAATGATGATGATGAGATAATGAGTACAAAGTTACTGAAAATTGTAGAATGAAGGGTGAGGGTAAGAATCCAACGGAATTCTTACGTGAATTCGCTTTGTTCATCGCACAATTACATTTGCATAGAGGATGAACAACGTATCGCCCGAGATTGTCGTTGTGGCTCGAATACGGAAATAACAAGTAGACTGGGAATGCGCGAAAAGATGCAGAAGGAAATTTTGTTTCAATAGTGTTCGACCCTCATTATATTCTTGTGTAACAGTCATGTTGCTCCATTTGCGCAATTCAAAATACGAACCACGTCATCAGCAATTGAAGCATGGAGAAAAAAGAACACTAACTACACTTTTGAAAATGTTTTGTGTATTTAATTCAATTTGTAACAATCATTTAAGAGTAACATTTAAATTTTGAAGTATTTAATGGATCAATAAATGATAAATATCTATGTTTTTAATAGGTTTTTCAACAATATTTGTGATTATTGACAGAGATAACGTTTTTTATCTCCTGCAAAATATGGTTTTTTGGATTTACAGAGTTTTAGATTTCCCTGATTCAATTCTTGGTGGCGATTAGCCGACCTGGTTGACCGAGGAAGTAAGAGCGTGTGTCGACTTAACATCTCGGTCAGAAAGGTCGCTGGTTCGAGTCCCCCCTTAGGCATGTATTTCATGTAGTGTGTTTTCACGGTAGGCCTTATGAGCCTGGTGACCACAGGCCGAAGAGCCCGCCAGTGTGTCACTGTCTAGTGTAAAGGTTAATATGTGCGCCCATTATGGACATAGTGAGTACCCGGCCCGGATGGTCGGGAATCGGCATCTCCTCAAGCTGGAAAAAGACCCGCCCTCTCCCTTCAAAGGTTGGCGGCGCTTCGCGTGGTCAGGTGTGGACGCGCAGGTTCTGTGGCACTCGCAGGTCGAGCGTAATTGGGAGGAGGAGAAAAAGCGGGGAACAGGGAACAGTTAAAGAACCACGCGACAGGTGAGGAGAGAGGTTTTGCTGCACGCGGGACGCCGCTGCGACCGGGCGTTTGTGGTTGCTTCGTCCGGCCGGTCACGCAGCAGAGATGGGGTACTGTGGAGAGGATTTTGCTCGATCACGCTCCTAGCACGAAGCGGGTGATTTCGGAGAACGTTCTTCGGTGAATTGCGAAAGTGATTTTATAGATGCATCACGCGTGAAAAACAAGATATGTAAAATATCGCAGAATGTTTTTCGCTGCAACACGTGTATAGAAAGGCAATAGAAATATTGCCCTGTATGGAAGAAAAATCATTTGTATTAGAAAACGTTATAAACCCAAGAAAAATGGATCTAAGGATGTGTTGATGATTTGACGAACATGAAAATAACCGGGTGGTGAGAGAAGGTTAAAGGAAAGAAGTATCATAGCGGACCGTGAAGGCAGCTGAACCTACATCAAGTTGTAATACTTTGATAGGAGAAGAATAAGAAGAAGGCGACGAAGAAGAAGAATACTGCTCACATTAAACCATATGTGCCCCTCTCCAGTGCGCTAGATTCAGAGTATCGTGGCCCAGAAAATCCTCAGGGCATCGCTCCGGCCCCTTCCTCCCGGTATTTCTCTCCTCATTCCCTCTGTGGGTGGCAAGCCGCCATACACTATTGTTACAAAATGTTTAACTTCTAATAAACGTAAGCAAGAGAGCAAAATCTCATTTTTTC
The DNA here is from genome assembly GCA_017312745.1 of Gryllus bimaculatus. NCBI lineage: Eukaryota > Metazoa > Arthropoda > Insecta > Orthoptera > Gryllidae > Gryllus > Gryllus bimaculatus. The sequence goes on from BOPP01000013.1 coordinate 2,143,631, forward strand.
ATGTCTATATTTTTAATTTCAAATGCAAAGAGAAATTGAAAGAAAACTATTCAGCTTGAGGCCATGTGAGAGGTGTCTACGGTTTTGTGAGATGCTCAAGATCTCAGGAATAATCCAAAAACAATGAAACAGTTTCAATTTGGGCTCAAGAATGCAAACATTTGTGTTATTCCATCTATTCTCATTCTGCACGTATCGACCGAATTCTTATACTCAGTACGTCACTGCTTACAATACTGCTATTATGCGACAGCAGAGCTCCTAGGAAGAGGCCCTCCGCTAAGAAATATTTTGCATGCACGTTTTGCGTTATGGAGCGTTTTTTATTATTCTTGGTATATAAGAAACTGTTATATTGCAAATATACTATGTTATTACTGTATTCGTGAAGTCTATGTTAAGTATTTAATTTATTGTACGGTTATAATATTTTTTGTTGTTCTTGAGCAATGTGCATACTTTGTTTTGAAAAACCATTTTGATGGTTTTGTTCAGCCGTGTTTTTGCTAAAATTTATTAATAGAGGTGACTTGTGGCGTAATGGTCTGATCGCCTTATATCTCCAGATGCCAATGTTTAAATCTCGGTCCGTCCATGTGAAATTTATCACAGAAAAAACGGGATCACGACTGGTTTTCTCGAGGTTCTCTCGTTTCACCAGCTTCTCATTTCACAATTCCTCAATCGTCATTTATAACCGTAATATGTGTTACGTTGTTTAAATGGGCCGAGCGCGCGGCAGGGTGGCGTGTGCTTTTTGGAGACGCCAGCCCAGAAAATCTAGCTACCCTAGCGGGGAGCTTCGCGGTGAGTCAGGATGTGACGTCGCTCTGCGTATATAAGGGGCTACAGACACCAGGCAGTCGAAAGTAGTAACTGAGAGAGTTAGTTAGAGAGTGAAAGTCGACGCGCAGTGCTAGTGAGTGATAAGTGTTATTATTATTATTAGAGTGAACTGAATAAGGCTCTGGTAATTGTTACGAAGGAACTGAGACTTCCGCGTGATATTTGGATATCTCCTGGTATTTTGAAAATAGGTTTTTGGATACGGCATTCTCTCCACGGTATACGGAACATTGCTGACGTGTATGATATTGATTTTGATACAGAGCATTGAAAATCTTTGCCATAATGTCCTTTTGTGATTGTTGTATTTCTGACTACTTGTTTGGAACATTTCAATAGACATTTCATAAAGATGTAGTAACTAAGCCATCAAAATCATGTCTCCACTGATTCATCCAAATGTGACTATAAAGCCTATGGAATCATAGTAAAACATTATGAATAAATAAAAAGAATATTCTCATCATTTATCACAACAATTCAATTCCAATGTAGTGATAAAACAGTACTGTATGTAGTTGTGAAACGATGCGAAGTTAATTGTTAGATATAAGTTATAAGTGGTTACTTACGATACTTTTTAAAGATGGCCATATACGACAATGCGAATCAGATTGAGTAATCAGAAAACGAAAATTCAGAAATGTTATGAGTTCCTCGGAGTTTTAGCTTTCTAGCGACAAGTCTTCTATTCCCATTACAAATAAAAAGGGTCGAAGGATGAAACCATTCCTTTCACTTGGGAAAAGAGGATTTTTAATAGGTGATTAGTGAATTAAACCTAAATAGTTTATTTAATTTGATCGACATGGTCTTCTTTTATGCAAGACAGTCACGTAACAGATGTTTAAAATAATAATGGTTTCTGAAAAATTAACCTCCTTCTTTATATTGATTTTTGAAAAATTCCTTATTTCAATTTTGAATGTAATTAATTTTGAATTCGTATTATCATTGTGAGTAACGGAGACATTTGTGCAATGTCAATTCGAAATTCTTGTTTGGGATTTTTGCTATTGCATCTTTAATCATCATTTAATTTGCAACGTTCATTGGAATTGTGTTTCACTCAACCTTGTGGTCGACAACTATTCAGATAAACACACTAACTTCTCAGCAGGAGTACGACATTCCCTAGTCGTCTGAGCAATTCTGTCGAAGGGGAAACCGATTGAGCTGGCTCAGGGCATCAACTGATGTCATCAACTGCAGTGCCTCTGACCATGGGGTCCTAGGGTTAGAGTCCCGACAGGAATTTCGGCTCTACCTACACGGGTCGAATTCGACCGCCCGCCGAGGAGAACTCTTGCGGCCGGCTGCTCTGATCGATAGTTTTCTGTGGTTACTCCGATCAGTACGAGGTGAATGCCACAGGTACGGTACACGGACGGCACGCGATCTTTCCTTCCACTTCCTTGTCATATGTTCTTCCCTTACTCTCTCTCTCTCTCTCTCTCTCTCTCTCTCTCTCTCTCTCTCACGCTTATATGCACTACGCTGTCACACACGTCGGGAGACCAGTTGGGAGCTTAGGGCTCGTCAAGGTTGGGGCGGTTCCGCGTTTGTGGAAGATACCTTGATGGAGAAAACTCTGCAAGGCGAAGCCTGATCTCGCCATACAGCTGGAGAAAAACACTACTACCCCCTGATGAAATCATGTCTTGCACTTACGTGGCTAATGACCTTAGCAGTAGATGCGCTCAGAAACATGAGATGATCAATCAATCGAAGGGAAAAATGTTGGATCAGACATAGACGTTCAACTTTAGGGGGAGGGCATCACGGTCTTGTGGTCGTTAAATATAATAAAATTAGATTCAGTACTTACAAGTAGGTTGTACTGCAATTTTCTTCGTCGGCATATTTCTGTGTATATTTTGGTACTCGGACTGAAGTATGAAGTACAGGATGTCAGAGCAAAGCTCCATTTCTTCTGTAACCGCACAGGACTACATGGGTTTATCCAGCAATTATGTATTGAACGATTGTAGATGGAATGATGACACGTACTATCTTCTCAACATCACGATCTCAAAGAAGCAGCATGTCAGCTTAAGGCGGCTCCTCACATTCTTCACTCGGAGAGCGTCCGCACACCCAATCTCGAGTGTGGGGATGGGCTGCTTTCTATTTGCCGAGTTCCATATATTCGGAGCTAGCCCTACCTGCAGCGTGTCGGCCTTTTCGGCACATCAAAGGAAGCGAACATTCGCCGAACACTTCAGCTACTGAGATTGACACTCTCTACTCGACGAATACCGCATGTGTGGAGCAGTTTTTACGCGGAATTCAAACCACCGCAGATGTGCTTCAACTGCGCCCGCGCCATCTACGCACGCCGTGGGCCTAATAACACCATTGTTATTATTATTATGGTTATTAAAATGTATTAAATTATTATAATATTTTATGTGCTGGAATGTGGCATGTGGTGCCCTTCCCCCGCACAGGCCGAAGAACACTCTCGTAGGCCAACAGACACTCATCAGTCATTAGTGAATCAACGCCTTCCTTGTCAAGAAAATGTTATCACTCGATATATGGATTATCTCCTGTGCGAGACGAAATCACTTGATATCCCTTGCCCCGTAGCACCTAGGAGGTGTTGCGGTAGAAATGTGTGTGTGGTTCCCAGTGGCACACATCCATGCTTGCTCGAGCCTGCAACCTTAACGCTGAGCCGTCAGCGCAGGGCCCATTTAGGCAGTCATCTCCTCCCAATCACAATCGGCGGTGGATACCGGGGTTGCACATTACAGTGGCTCAGTGCCACTCGCCTTTCACTAGACAAGAGCCGATTACGCCTTAGCTGTTCTCCCCATCCTTCCCGGCGAGCTGACTCAAAAAGAGCAACACACCACACCAGTGGTATGCCGGTAAGCACTGGGCCAGGGCACATCAAGTGGGGCTCGTACTTGAGCAAACCCCGTAGACGACAAACCCCGACCTGGACCAAGCATAAGGGAATCGAACTCGCAACCTTCGCAGGGTGCTGGCGCCTAACCAAGGATGTCCCTTATTTACTTTCTTGTACTTACGAATGTAAGAAGAGAAAATATTGTAATCGTGCGCTGGAGAACGGGGAATTTTCTTCAATCTCTTATTGCCGGGCTTTAGTGACAAAAAAGGGATAAATCCTGTTCCTAAATAGTATATTAATTACTTCCTGTAATGCGTGGCTAGCTGTTGGTCCGCGTGCTCGCTTTCCACTACGCGGCGCCGGGTTCGATTCCCGGTGAGGCAAGATTGTACTGTGCGTTTTCCTTGCAATGCTCCAGTTGCTGTGTGACGATGAGAAAATTCACTTCTCAGGTTGAGAAGACCGGAATACGCCGTTGGTATGGCTACGTGCTAACCACACCTATACCCTTAGCCCATGGTCGCGAGGCAGGGACGTCACCGGTAGCCCTGAGCCCGTTCACGAGCTGCAGCACCAAGTACATACATACAATACGTGGTGTAGCCAGAATCCATGTTTTGTGGGTCCTTGATACCGAAAAATCGATTGACGGCAAAACGTCATTGTGTCCGTCCAACTGAGGTCAACGTTACCGTCTAAATGATTCAGCCAATTTTCTTCAAAGTTAATATTCCTCGATCGATCTAATCAAACTTTGAAAATTTCAGTCGTATTCAATAGTTTTCAATTTTTTTTTCAAAATTCATGGAAATTGAGGCTCATGAGGATGGAGATTCAGCGCATTAGTACGGCTGGGGTGGGAGGATGGGAAAAAAACATTTTCAAAATTTCCCTTTTTCGGTGATCTCTCTGAATTTTCGAAAATTGAAAATTTAGAATCAATGCGAGAAATTATGAGCTATTGTAGCCCTACTTGTTCTCTGCGTGGCAGCGCGCAGAAAAGTAGCTGCGCGTCGCTGCGAGGGCTGGGTCCCGCGCAGATCGAAGTCAACGAACTGCCAACGAGCTCGCGGTCGGGCGGCGCTCGGAGCGTCGGGGGCAATTAAGAGCGATTTACACAGAATTAAGTGGTCCGCTCCGCTGCGCGCCGCGCCGCGCCGCCTGTAAAAAACACCCGTCCCGCAGCGGCTGAAAGTAAACATAGCTGTTGTGCTCCTCGACCTTCCAGAATTATTTTTTAAAAGATGCCTTCGGAATTAATACGTGACTAAGAATGACTGGCACGCGGTCAGTTGCAGTCACGTGTTTTTCAGCAGTGGAATTCTTGCGTACATACACTAAGGCCGTTGCGTCAACTGGCAAAGCATGTTGAATGTCAACATCTCCAATTACCTCATATCTAGAATATTATTTATTCCATTTCAGTTTCCCTAGTGTAGGTATATTCAATAACTCATATCTCAAAATCTTAATTTAATGATGTCCTGTTTTTTTTTAATTTTTCGCTTGATGTTTTTACTGTTTCTTTGTTGATACTACTATTATCGGTGTAGATTCTTATGAATCGATAATATCGAAACAAATCATCCATTGATATCAATCTGCAACAACGGTATTAAACGAATCAGAGTACCATCATTCTGATATCACTTTGATCACAGTCGATCATCATAATAATACTTGGTACATTTTCTTTATAGTAGTTATTGTGTAGACAACTACATTTTTGGGGCTTTTGTTAATGCGTGTAAAATACATGCGGTTCATAGTAATCATTTCTGTGATCTTCAAAATCGTTTTTGAAAAGCCTTTCGGATACATGACTAAAAATACATGACATGACTAAAAATATACATGACATTTATACATGACTAAAAATACTCAAGCAATCACTTGCATCCATTTTTTGCCACTGAAAGTCTTCCATACAAAACCGGTTTTTAATACGGGTGAACTGATATTAATATGGTTTTGATGCGAAACAGACATTGCCCGTTTCAACGTCGAAAAAGTTACATTCCGGGTAAAAGGCGCTTCGTTCAAGCGTCCTGCGAGCGTGGACATGATATCAGAGTTCTCACAGTATTGGAGTATGAATACTCATGGAAATTGAGGCTAATGAGGATGGAGATTCAGCGCATTAATACGGGTGGGGTGGGAGGAGGGGAAAATTATTGTTTTTACAGGATTTATTGTTTCTCTCATTAAAGTTAGTAAAATATAAGACGGGTGTGGGTAATAAACGCACGGATGATGCGTACGATTTTCCAAAGTGACGAATCGAAAATAATTCAACAGTGTTAATTGGACGGACAATGTCTCTCTTATAATCAGTCTTGCCCCTCCAACAATTTTCTGAGGGTTGGGCTTTAAGCTGATTATTTATAATCCAGTAACATCTACTAAACAAAAAAAATATTCAGGATCATCCAATTGTTACAGGTAAGTAGATAAAACCCATTTCCTAACAGATGGAATAAGGGATGTATTACGAGGATTACTCCATTTCAGTTGAATTTACGTCTCTCATAGACAATGCATTCTATTCACAAGACATCGTATGTAGAAGTCCCGTTTTTGCATGAAAGGCATGAAACCATACAGTCAATCATAAATACAGATAAGCCTCTTCCACCACCCTGGGATAAATGTCAGTTACTTTCTCTGAGACAGCAATGCTGAAGTGATTCAGCCAAGAGTCGCTGAAATGCGGAATCTGACGTATAGTTGTCCATTTTCGAACCATAGTCCATATTTAGGCCAGTTTCCCTACTTAAACATCCGTGTGGCGGACCCTAGCAAGATAAATCATTAAGTCACGGAGAGTGACATAGACTTCATAATATTTCAAAATTATTCTTTTTCTGTGTGTGGGATAGGGGATTCTGCCCCTTCGTCTTATACACTATACCTCTCTTCGTGATCTTATCAATACTCCAGTTTTTTTTTTATTTTGAGCCACCCTGCATATGCCTCTTTTTAAGAAGCCTCGTTCTCCCTTTCCAGTTGCCAACAGATACGAGAGCTAGTGGAGTGGTCGGAGGTGTGTTACATTCCCAAGCCAGATCCTTGCGTGGCACATCCCGACCTCCTGTTACAAGGCCTGCCACTGCCAGACAGGAGGAGGAGGAGGAGATAACAATGACCTCTACCTAGTACAACTGGCGTTTTCAACTGGATTTTTGTTTCACGAGTTCCTTATTAAAAAAAGATCTCAGAGAATTCGGCAAAACGCCAGAAAAAACTCGAATATATTTTAAAGTTGACCAGAAACTGCACTTATTTTACGTCTTCCCTAAATTTAAAATTTCACCCTTGCATAAAAGAGTCGTGGAATAGTCATAAACCAGGTTATTTGTAACCTATAAATGTTGAAAATAATCATGCAATGATGACCTATGATCTGTATCAAATATGACCACAAAATATCCAAACAAAATATTTTTTCTGAATTATGTCTAAAGTAATGTCGGTGGAATTAAAAAATAAAGAAAGGTAATAAAGAATAATAAATATGTTTGCAAATCATTTAGTTACAAAATTACAATTTATTTTATTATGATTAATAACTATAATAATCTCAGCAGAGTTGATTTTTCTTTCACGTTCCTCCTTTTAATAGTCCATAACCTCCATAAGTGAGGTTAAAGCGCTTGCTTTTGTTAGCAAAATTTGCTCGATCTTTGGAATTGAGAATTAATAATATCGTCGTCCTTTTACTTCTCGATCAGTTCCCATTCACAACAAAGTGCCAAAGCCTTGTATATACTGAAATTAAAGATATATTATCCGCGACTTAGGTTCCATTTATTATTTAGGGTATCCGGGCACATCAACTACTAAGATCATTAGTTCTCTATGTCTGTCTGTCTGTCTGTCTCTCTCTCTCTCTCTCCCTCTCTCTCTCTGTCTCCACTTGCTTGCTTTTCTATTTTACTGTCTTCTTTTACCCCTTTCCACATGCTGCGAGATACGGGAGCAAGTGGCGGAGGCATACCACATTCCCAAGCCCAGATCCGCCCTGTTGGAAGTCGCTCCTCCGCGAGAGGGTCGGGATTGTCACCGCGACCTCGCCCTCTCCGCAGCCCCTCAGATTGCGCCTAATCACAAGTGGGCGCGGGGCCGGGGCGGGGGCGGGAGCCGGGCGCCTGTGTCAACTCCACTCGGTGGCCGCATCGCCTTGGGCTCTCATTTCTCACGAGAACGTCGCGGCAGCGCTCCCGTGAGTAAACCACTTCGACCGAGCGCCGCCCTGCCACCGCTCCTGTACTAAGGGCCGACATGGTCCAAGTAACAAGCGGTTTCCCCAATCTAATACTTAAAACAATCGCTGTGCATTCGCATTCCTAATGGAAAACTTGAAAAACGAAAGGAGAAAAGTTCCTTTCTTTTCTGCCACTCCTCTTATGTGATGACGCGAGAAAAGGCTGTATTAAGATTTGGAAATCTGGAAGGCGTAGATGCATTCCTAAAACAACGTTTATGAAAGAAATTGGTCGCGTATCCAACGGGGAATCCAACAGATTGCAAGGAGGTGTAAGTTGGAGATGTCGAAAATTCTCAGAGATCGAATTAAATTTTCGTATTTTTAAATAAAAATACGTGTACTTGGCACTTGTCAATTTAATACAGAGAAAAATAATAATAGAAAACAAACTAGTGTGAAAATAGTTGTTCACAAGACTCAACCAACTTTATTAATCTACCTCTACAAGGAGAACCTTCTCATACTTTGGGAGCCCAGAGTGTGAAACAAGCACCGCCCACACAAGATCCTTTCCTCCGCGGTGCATCTACAGCACTCAACATCCAGCCCTGCACCCGACACACGTCGGTTCCAATCTCGCGGAGCCCGCCATCAGTCCCCCTCTCCCCACCCCCTTCCCCGCTTTCAAGGTCATCGGATTCCCAGCGCCCGCGTCTCCCGCCGCCGCCGCCGTCGCCGCCCGCGAAGCGACGCACAGGCGCCTTATCGACGCCCTTCGCCGGGCCGAAGGGACTCGTGCACTTCAAAGCGAGCGGCCCCGCGGCCGCCGACGCGCTATCGCCGGCCGCCACTTCGCTGGAACGCGGAGTGCGGGGCGTGGGGCGGCCAAGGGGCGAAGGCACGCACGCACGAGATGTTAATTCGAGAGTGTCTTAGGGCGATCTTCTACGCATGCGTAGATGCACTAAAGTCGTGCGAAATGTGAACTGCGCATGCGCAGAAGATCGACAGTGCTTAACGTTCGAGGTGGTTCGAACTCCCTATTGGGAATTAGAGCACGGTACAGCAATCGACAGGAATATCCAGATCAATAGCGGAAGAAAGTCGAGGAAGAGGTTTTGTAAAAACGTTTAGTCCGAAATGGAAGAATTTTGAAATGGAATTTTGAAGTATGACGACGAATTGATTGTACATCAACTACTTAGGTGATTGGTCCCGTAAGTGTAATGCCTGTTTTCCTCGGGAGGTGGTGGTGAACCTACCCCGCTAGATGGTGAGACTCGGCGCCAATCTTCCGTCAGCTAGCGGGATTTTTCCCAATCAGGCATCTCCCACGAGTGGAGCACCGCCCCAGCCGGGACAAGTTCTAACCTCCTGACCTGTCATCCGACTTGCGTGATAGTATAGTGCATGTTGGTGTTCGTATGTATAAGTAAGGCGTAAACATAGGACAAGGAAGAGGCAGAAAGAATCACGCACGGTTCGTGGCCCGTTTGTTAGGACACTTCTCTGGTATTGACCTTGAATTGGTCAGAGAAAACACGAAAAACTACTGATCAGATTAGCCGGCCGCTAGAATTCTCCTGCAGCCAGTGGCTGAACTCGACCTAGCTATCTAGTAGCTTGGGAAGAAAATTTTGCCACATTTGGGAGTGGAACCCTGGGACCTCCCGGCCAGAGGCACAGCAGTAGCATCAGTTGATGCCCTGATCCACCTCTCCTGGTGTGGCGACGGAGTATGCATTAAATTTCGTTGCCCCATCCTTTTCATTTGGATTTGTTCCACCAGAGCAACCCATCGACCACTGATCTTTATTTATAAGTATATTTGATTCAATTAAAATTTTATTAAATAAATATAATAAATACCATATGTATATAGATAATTATAAATGCACATTAATGCTACCAACTTTATGTTGCATCATCAGAATATACAGAGTTGGATATTCGATATAGCGTGATCGAGTGATCGATTACCATGCGATCGATATACGTCGCCTGCTAAATCTGGCGGATTAGCGTGCTACGCTATTACTTCGAGATCGACTTCGAGTTCCCGCATGTGCAGTGGCTCAAAATTGTGGGCTACGAGACATTTGTTGTAATCTCCGAGATACAACATGTGTGAACTTTCTTGTCTTGTTTCCTATCAGGATTGAAGCAGCGGTCGAAACAGTCAGTCGAAATAGTTTATGTTAATAAAAGTTTTGTAATTCTAATGTTCGTAATCTCCCGACACCCGGCGAACATTCTTTGTTTTTCAAGAAGATTTCATACATCAATATTTCTGCAATATATCGAGTACTGAATGACATTACATTGAAAATATATATTTCTAACAAAGAAGAGAATTTTACGATTATTTGAGGGTTATGCAACCTAAGCACAAAACGCCGATGGGAATAAATAACGTTATTTTACAACTCGATTTGGAAGTTCTCGCTCTAAAGCGATATCTATAACTCTTGAACATTTCCGATTCTTCTTTGCGCACAATTTTTCAAAGTTATTTCCTACTTTCGCAATTTACTACAAATCCCATCTTCCTACTATATATTCAGGCAATCATGGGATGCGAATGAGTAACTTGATGCTGACAAAAGCGCTCGCTGCAACGTCGGGAAACGTGAAGTGGTCAAATAGTATTCAGCGTTGCAGCAACCGCAGAGAAACGCGCCTCTCGTGTGTGGCGTGGCAGGGAGTGGGATCTGCTGGACGCGACCTTGGAGGTCCCTCAGGACGCGTTCTTCGGGATACTTCAGTCCACTACTATGTGCCCTTGAGGGCGCGACTGCTACCAACTGCGTGCCACTGCAACCCACGTGCCCGTATCTGGAGGGAGCACGGCTATGTCAGTTGCTGGTCTTACGCTCTCGTTTCAACAGTAGGGTATTTAATGCGATTATTAAACATTTTACATGATTCGGAGTCTTGTCCGATGGCCTTTAAGCAATTACAGAGCCTACACTATTCGCCTGCAGCACTGACCTTTTCAGTAATTACAAGTTTTATAAAGTTTTAAAAAACTTTTAACAAGTTTTATAAAATAACGAGGTCATATTGACAAAATAATCTAATTATTTTGTTAACAATATTTCTAATCAAATGAATTTGATATTCCAGCAGGAAATAATATTTTAATGAAAAGTAATTAAACGGAACAAAGCAGTTATTTCGTTCCCTTGTATACCCCACATTGTGCTACTTAGTTACCGTTCCTTACATTTAGGAAACTACAAAGAAATATTATTTTTTTGTAATACCCGAACCATTGAGTTTGATCCATTGGCCCAGTGCAGACGGTTTTAAAATGATGAGTATTGTGTAATTTGGAACTATAAAGGTTCTCAGGATTGCCGATAACTTTTGACTCTTATATTTTCTGTAAGGAGCGGCACTATATCAGTCTTTATTATTGATTCGCCATTCTTGGCGGATCCCAACTAGGCGAATTTGGGCTTTGATTAGCACATGAATTGTTGGAGGATTTAATTTTGCCGAGCATTTAGCCAGGGTTCTTTTACATGCCGCAAGTACGACATTGCCCCTCTAAATTATTCTGCCTTGAGAAAATCCACACAGTCGGAATCGAACCCGCGCTCTGCGGATTCCGGAAAGACCAGTAAGCGAACACCTCCCCCACCGGCGTACTCCCAAAAGGTGATATAGCACTTATTTTTACTCTGTGAGAAACCCATTAATCACGATCTCGACCATCAACATTATCACACGACATTACGAGTTTAATAATCCCCTAAAAGTCGGATGATGCTCATAATGCTGAGAGAAGTGCGTCACATTTCGTGCGGGTGTTTACAACGAAGCCGACGTTGGCTGCGTGCATCAAATGAGGAAACGGAAGTGATGTCACGATGAATACGAACCACGCCTGGCGGTCGGTGCGCGTCGGCCCCCTTCTGCCGCCCCCGCATGTGCGGTGCACTTGGTCCCGAAATAGACGCGTCTTCTTGCGCGGGGCTCTCTGCGACTTTGTGGCGTGCGCACGTGGACCGTTTTCGTTGCCTACGCGATCGTTACTGCCGCATTCACTCAGGAGGAGAATTTGCAATATTTTTTGTTGTTGCGAAAGTTGTATTTGAAATGGTGAGATGGATTTATTTAGTTTATGGGTGGATGATGTTGATAAATGAAGAATGGCATCGTTGTTGCGAAGAATAAAGGTTTGTTTTTGGGGAGAGGGTGCACAAAAACACTACGAAACCTTCGTTTTCATTTTTATCTGCCGTGTATGTGTCGCAGCATAAACACGTAAGTGGTTACTTCGTCAAATGCCCAATATCCATTCCGGGTAAGTGAATAAACATTCCTAGATCTACCAATTCTCATTGAAGAATAAAAAGTGACGAATGAACGAGTAAAACGAACTCTACTAAAGCTTACGCAGCATAGTCTACAATCAAACCTAAGAATGCTCTTTAAAAATGTTTTCTTTTCTTTTCATTTCTTTGGTTTGAACGTTTGAAACTATGAAAATGTGGCGCCTAGAAATGGATTGGATCTCTGGCAGAGAAAAATATTTTTCCAGCTGAGGTAAACTCTTTGCTGAGGGTGGAGATTGGGGGAGGTGTGAGTTTAAGAGAAATTGTCCCCGGCATCCCTTTGTCAAATCGCACCCTGGTGGCGAAAGGACTTCGCCTATCCAAGAACGAGGAGTTGACGGAACCAGCCTCGCGTATGTAAGGCATGAGAGTTTGTCGTGATTTGCGGCGTTGTTTGACTTCTTATATCACATCTTATCTTACTTTTTATTTCACTGATCAGTCTTAAGCTTAACATGTGTGGTTTTCGTGGGTTAGTTACAGAGAGCATCACAAAAAATATTGCAAAATGGTGCAATTAAGAGCCTTCGAGAGTGGGGTTTGAAATTTTTAAATGTATTTTGTTTTAAATTTAATTTGCTTATTTTTTTAATTAAGCTGTAATTTAACTAGTGGATGGACAGTGGTGAACACCAATTAATGATAGGGTTGTTGCGAAGACTAAAGGTTTATGTTTAGGATTCACAGCTGTTTTGGTAGTTATTTAACATAATGGCAAGGGCGTAATTATTTGGTTAATGAGATTGGACAGTTCTTCTATAGTATTCTGAATGTGCCTCAGTATTGAACTTCGGAGATATTGGAGGTTAGAGGTCAGTGAAGTATTGAAGTAGAAAGTAGTCAGAATTGAAAATAGAATTATTGGTAGTTTGAAGAAGCGTATTGAAGTGTTGGAGCGACCATGAATGTTTTTATAATTTCTGTCATGTGGTGAAGGTAGTTGTTTTGGAGAGACCTTCTAACTAAGAGGTTTCATTTTATAACAAAATGTTAACCCAACAGACTCTATAGAGTTAACTCTGTGGATCCTAAGACAACTTCGTCAATTCGAATTATTGGAATATTGAAGAAGCGCGTATCCTTCGAGATTCAGTTTTAAATGTTAAGAATGTTAAAAATGTACAGCATGTTTTGTCAGAACTTTCAGATAACCGAAAGTAAAATTTGGATAATTCGATACTATGGTTGACTAATTTCGGCTATGACTTTTAGTGTTCTTAAGAATAGAATGTCGATAATTTTGAATGTGAAAGTGCAAAAAGGCTTAACCATAGTATTTGCTACTTCGTGACTAAAATATCCCAGCATATTCTTAGTAAACTGATTGTTTTTTTGACATGGTTTGCACACATTTCATGACTCGGAGTTCTTTTCCCTTACTCACGAGAACTTGTTACTTTCTCACAAACCGGACTTCCCAAGTGAATGCATCGATTTATGAAGACTTCGCAGAAGCGAATCGTTTTAGCGATTAGCGATGCGACATCGACCGTCAACCCGTGACGACAGCTGCGCCAAGCAGCACCGTTCGGGAGACAGGCCACGCAGCGCAAGCCGAGGGCCAACAGGAGTAAGGACAATCGAATTCCCGAGTTCTGAAAAATATTCCAAATGCGAAATAAATGATGATTAGTAAAGCTCCTGTGCATTTATTTTGTGTTAAAGTAGATGAAATATAAACTATTAATTCAGCTTATGTACAGCACGCCCCCTCTTAAATTTTAGAACCCTGCATAAATGTATATTCAAACGGTAAGGCGGAAGAGCAGTCACTGTGGTCAAAGAACGTGAAGATAAAACAAACCAGATTTGGTTTACTCCTTGAAAATTACGATAAACAATTCTCTTATAAAAACATCATTACTCTCATCGTTGCGAAGAGCTGTGTTTGAAGTTATGGATCAATTGAACTGTGTTGATGTGGAACCATGTTTTTGATGTAGAACCAGTATTTCTGATGTAAATTCCTTATCAACGGGCGACGTTGTTCTCCCGAAGAACGCCACGTAATTAAGCCAATTGGAGTCTGTGCATTACCAATACCGAATATATGCAGCAGGAGGGATAAGCATAGCAACGAAATGTCAGCAAACCGAGACATCCGAAATAAAATGATAAAAATAATTTGGAATTCTATTCCTGATAGAAAAAAAATAAAACATAACACAAAAATCGAAGATAGATAACGTATGAGACCGCAAAAAGGAAACGCAGAGTAGAGTTGAAACACTAGGGGTAAAAACAATAGTGGGAATATGCAGGATAACACACTAATTGGGAAGAGAACAATACAGAGTCCAAGGAATATGGAAATACTTCACACATCTTACAAATTCAACAGGTTAGTATCCTTAACACACAAAGAAGAAGATCAATATTGATAAACAGTGACACTGTTTAAAAAGAAGGCAAGATAATGTTAATACTAATCAGTGAATGGACATTCGAACCTAACACATTATGACAGAAGTTCGTTTCGCAGTCGAGTATTCGCCTCTTATCGACATTTCTTATGGAATGGCATATTTTAAATACTTTGTATAATATGCTTCCTACTCAATGCTTCCTAGTATTTACATTTTTCTATATTACAAGATATGGGTTTTGTAATGGTTAATAGACAGTAGTCTTATAAAGACAACCTGTCCAGCCACATAGAATGTAATAACCTTAATATTTGTAACAATGTTTTACTAAATAAAATAAGTGTATTATAGATTTCTTCAGATAACTTACCTTCTAACCCTGAGTAATGGGTGTTAAATTCAAATCGATCCATGTGGAGTTTGAGGCGAACTCAACAGGTTCTGGGCAGATTCAAAACTTAAGAATTACAATGTCAGATTCAATTGGAGCGAAACATTCTGAAATGCTCAACTACTCCTTTTTACGATAAGTGTAAGCTTCTGAATTACCTTCTAGATTTGGAGGATTGGAAGGATTGAGAAATTTTCTCAGGATTCGGAATCGTGAATATTTAGTCCCACCTCCATATTCTTCTTGAACGCACATCTGCTTCTCATCGAAGAAAGGGCGAAGGAGAGAAATTAACTTTGGGAAATTAACTTTGAGAAGAATTTTTTGTAGTCAAATTTTTAGAATTTAGTTGATAAGAATTTAGTTGGATTGTTGTCACAGTTATTTTTTGTATGTCTGAAAATGCAGGACTCTTATCAGTTTATGAGGTTTTTGCGATTCATTTTTGAAATTGTGAATATTGGAATCGCTCCAAACTGCTGCGTCTCCGGTGAAATAATTGTTTAGAGAAGAGAATAGATCGTTAGGTGGCTTGCTTGCTAAGAACGAAAACGTTTTTTCTTCAGAAGACCGGACAAGGAACCTGTGTGGTCTTCTACCTGTCCACACAATTGTACTTTACCAGTCCACGTACAGCTTTTTTCGCGTTGCACCATCGCGTTCCGGCCTGTGTACCAGCCAAACGGTATTCTTGTACTCCCGAGGTGGAGTGGGAATAAGAATCACTTCTTTGGTGCTCACTCAGGGCAGAGTGAATTCCCCTCCCCTGGTAAAGTACAAGTGTGCGGTCTGGTAGTCCTCACAGGTTTCTTGTTAAGACAAGTGAACAGCATTAGAGATTACATTTTTTACTATATTTAGAGAAAATTTAGAACTATTTGTTCCATCGTGATTGTTTTTAAACTGCAACCACGACGGAAACGATGATTTGTAGACTTTCTTATGACTCGAAACTTTCGTAGGGAAATATTGGATTCGTCCCTATCTATTCCGACTTGCAGTACTCGAAACATTTTTTTTTTAGTTTGGAATAGTGAACAACAAAATTCGGATTTGTCGTCTCACTGAATCCATTCCTCTTGAAAGCACTTTTCAGGGAAGAGGAATAATTTAGATCCCGTGGACGGACGTCCTGGGAAGATTCTCTCTTCACTCCCGTGGGCACGGGAACAGCCCGCGGCGGCGGTGGAGGTTGTGGTGGTGACGATGGCAGCCGCAGCGGCAGCGGTAGCGACTTCCGGCGTTACGCAGACCACGACCAGCGCAACTTCCGGTCCGCGCGGCGGCACGGCACGGCACGGCGCGTCGCGTCACGGTCTGGACAAAGGGGCGCCGAGAGGGCGGCGTGGCCTTGACCTTGACGATTTTTTCGAGGCAGCGCACCGGCAGGGTTCAGTGTACGGAATTCGGTGGATAATTCTCCGTAAATGTGACCTTGATCGACGAGAAATGGAGCGGTAGTGTACTTTTGTCAAGGCAGCAGCTGGAAATTTCAGTGCTTCACATGAACAGCTTGACAGAAGCAGACAACTTTTATAGGTGACTCAAATGAAAAATAGAAGTTATTAAAACTTTTACAGCTTTATTAAAAGTCACATAATTAGCTTGATCAAAAAATAATTAATGGTAAACAAAGTTGGAAGTAGTATGTATTTGAAATAACGTGAACATGTGCTGGGTGGCGTACATCCTCAAAGGTTGTTATTAATATGTATTATGCAAGATTGTAATGAAAAGTGCAAAACAAATTGCGCAGAAATGCGCATGGAGTTTTAATTCACGAAGTATTGTTTTACCATTATTTACTCTACTACGATTTCTACAGTGCTTATATTAGTAGAATCTTCACCATCTCATAATATGCTATTTTAGTTGGTCCAACTTTGTTATTCATTTAGTTCTGATGACGATTCTATGTTTCATAAAATGGCATTAGCAATATTTATACGGAATCCAATTAGACAATAATTTGTATCTATCCATAATGATTTTTAATTTTTTTTGTATATCTTTCGCTAGAGAAACCTGTTCTTCCTACTGTTGCTTCTTGTCACTGTTGGCATCAGGTTTCTGAACGAAATACGTAACGTCTCTGGAAGTAAAACGCTGAGTTAGCTGTATACAAAATATCAGAATTAGGGTACTAGTATTAGTCATTTTTAATATAGTCATTAGGCCGATCAAAAGGAAATAACTGTTATTAATTATATTTTCGTGATACTATCGTTTTGTAATAAAAAACATATAAACAAGAAATATCATATTCTGAAAAAAAATGCATCCATACGCTGTCTTTAGCTGCACCTCATTTGTTTCGACTGTTATAACGGTCGGCGGACTGTTAAAAATGGACGCTCTCCTTTAATATTTGCTTTTCGTTCTTGTGCTAAGCGGTTCTCGTTGCGTTGATATTTAAAAGTACAGTATTTTGA
Source organism: Gryllus bimaculatus (assembly GCA_017312745.1). NCBI lineage: Eukaryota > Metazoa > Arthropoda > Insecta > Orthoptera > Gryllidae > Gryllus > Gryllus bimaculatus. Next base: position 2,161,076 of record BOPP01000013.1, read on the forward strand.
AAAACTGAAATAGTGGTTTATTGAAAAATGAATCATTTAGACAGCTCTTAATATTAAATTAATAATATTTATAGGGATAAAAAGTAATAGATAGTCCATTTGGGAAGTCGAAGAGCTCATTCAAATTTTGGGTAATTATAATAATTTGAGATACCCTTCGATATCATTTCTCGTGCAATTTCAAAATGTCAGTACTTGCGGTGTTGAGAGAACTTCGTAACATCCTAGCTCCCACACGTAAACTGCGAGGCTGATCCACCCCTCTTCCTCTAAAGCTGGTTTGGTACGTTTAATATTCACGGCTCGGAGCAGCTGACGTCACGGGCGAGCGTGCGCGTTGATTGGTGCGTGCACATCGCACTCGACGGAAGAAAGGAATTCGCTGACCAACGAGCATTATTCCCCCGGGCAGGCGCCCGCGCCGGGTAACCAGTGCTCCCGCCCCCCTTGCATGTATCTGCCCATCGCCCCTGACTCCCCCCTCGCTGACGTCATTCACGACCGCCCTCCGCCTCACCACCAGCTGCATCCCGCTTCGGGAGACGGCCATTCTGCTCTTTCAACGAGGAATATCTGTAATTATTTCAATTAAAATACTCAAAATTTGTACAGGAGACACGCGATTTTACGAGACGCGTTTAATCGCGTCATTCCTCAGAAAAATACGGTTGCAAAAATAATTCATTGAAAAACGGATCGTCGGTGTGCGTAAATTAATTAACGCAGTGAGTAAATTAGAGAGCTGACGTGTGCACTGTGTAATGACGTCACGTAGTTGCAGCATTACACTATTTTATCTATACTACGTAAGTGCGTAGTAGGTGAGAAATTAAAACATCAATTTCCTTGTACTATCGCTAACGAAATTCGTATGTATTGTTCACCTAACTAGTTACATTTACAACACTATTGGAATGTATAATTCGCTTTTCTCGAAGACTTATTTCATTATTTGTTTTTTTTCTGTCTTTTTAAGTTATTCCTACTAATTCATCTTTATCCTATTGAATATTGTACTTGTGTACGGTAAGTAAAAAACATCACAGACTTAGTACAATACTCATCAATGTTTTTCTGTGGAAATGAGATATGTCATCTAAAAATGGACTAACGAAATTTAATCAATGAATAAGGAAGGAACATCAATTCCCAGAAGGTTAATGACCTTCCTTTGTATTCTTATGCAAAGATCGGGCAGGTGTTTTACATGCACATTATCCAGCATTAATCGACACCTTAAGAAGAAAAGGAAATGTACTGACCAAGGAGGATATCGTAGAATTTTTTTGATAACTTTGTTCGTTGAAATTTCCTTCTCAACTGGGCAGCTGGATGTTCCCATTTTATTGTTATGCAATATAGCTTTAAACAAATCTTTACACATACGATGTAAACGAACTTGAATACTAGGTTTATAAAATATGAAATGAAAAAATAATAGCAAATCATCTGTGACGCATAGAACAAATAATTTTAAAAAAGGAGTTAAACAAATAAAATCGTATTGCTGCAAACCCCAAGAATAAGATTATAAAAAATCAGGGGAAAGGGATAAAGCAATATTATTATGACTGGAATCGCATTTAACCTCTAACCCTTAATTTCTTTCTTTCTTTCGGTAGGCCAACTCTGATCACGCGTGCATCCTGCTTCAGCAGGTGCAAGTACCTTTCTGGAGGGATCAGCATTTAACTGAATCCTAATTTTTATCCTCCAAAGTTGTTAGTTCTATGGATGTGGGCGTGATGATAGTGGTGAGGGATGAAAGAACGGCACACACACACACTTACATACATACAGATACACCCATGTCCTAGGCGAGACTCGAACCCGAGGTCGTCTGTTTCGAGACTGGCACGACTCTACTGCCTTAACGATCTCGGCCATCTGACCGGCCAATGGGGCGAAACATTGAAGTAGATAAGATAATGCATTTTTTTCAAAACCATTTGGTTTTCCAGCTCTAGTCATTAATGGTTTATAATTCTTTCCATTCAGCCTTGGCTGCCAATGGCGAAATATGTCTGACTACGGCGTCAATTCCTCTTTCCGCTTTCCTTTGTAAATTCTATACCATAATGGGAAATGTCTTAAAACACACATTATCCACTAATACACTTGCGTAAATCTCGAAATCGGGGTCGATGGAAAGCCCTTCGCGCCACTGTACACAAGAAAGACTAGGGACATGGCAAGTTTCGAATCTCTTCCTTTCGGACTAAGGTGCTCAGTACTCTCTCTTAAACCATTCCTCCAGCCAGGTGGCGCGACAACTTTTAAATTAGACCTGCTTAAAACAGGCCCAGCATCACTGCCAGAAACCACACGGGTTGCCACCGGGGTCACGTGAAATACAAGTTCAGTTGTGTGTTATGTTTTGGTTCGTGGAGGGAAACGGCCGATGAAAGTAGCTTGCCACAGGAATTCCCATCTACTTCATGTTCTCGCCTTATACGTACATTCGTAGAAAATAATGGAATTTTAATGGTGCGGAAAAAAATCAGCAATCTTTTGACAGAACCACTTGTATTTTAAAATTTTCTTATTTTGGCAGAAAAACTAGTATCAAAAAAGTTGATAAAACTACTAGATATATATAGTAAATTACTCTCTAACAACTAATGTAATCAGAATCCCCAGTTGTGAGCTATTGACACAGAAAAAAATACTTAAGGACAACACAACTGTCGGTTTGTCTACGGTCAACCCAAGAACACGTTATCCTACTAGTACAATATTGATAATAGAGTATTTTTCCTTATTAAAACCTGGGGACGCCAAAAAAATGGCTCAGTTCCACTTTTTTGGAGAACTCTCTGTTAGAAAATCGCAACAACAAAAAATTGCCAAACTACAATATTAATGTTAGACAATTGTTTTCGTAATGAATTTAGAAATAGATGTTGAAGATATTCAAATGAAAATTTCTTGATTTTTGAAAATTGCAAACGCTAATGTTTAATTTTTTAAGCGTCGAGAATGTTGAGTTTGGCTTTGTGGCTGGTGAGAAGGGAAAATGTAAATGATGTGCTTACTGTAAGAACCAATGATCCAACCCTTAAAGTTGGGAAACAATTAGCTGGTTGAAAACTCTTTTCCAGTTTCATGTAGCGTAGACATTATATTGCTGTTGCAAATAATGCGAGGAAGTAGGTGCAGTTTTATGACAACTAGCTTCTCAGCCACCTCCTTCAGCACAGGAACTTTGGACTTTGCTGGTACACAAAACGTCAATTGTTCACCCATTGATGTGGGCCAGCTGTGTAGACGAATGGAGTCTAAACTGACAAAAACAGAGGCTCTCGATCTACCGTCCAAGACAGCCATGCGCACACGAGCTGCTCCTGGGCACACGCACAGTAGTGTACTTGATCTGTGTAGAATTGATTTGTAGACTAGAGGTGCCGCCACAGTTTTGTCCAATGTGACGCGCTTGTCTGAAACTCTTCTCTCAGTGATCCAGCAAATAATATTTTTGTCGTTTTCATGTTTCTAGGTTAAGTTTCATATAATGTTTTCGAAAAGAATAAAGGTTTCTGGAGAACAAAATATTGGTACAGCAATTTCATGTTGGGGAGCAGCCATCTTCATTCTTTAACAGGTAGTTTTTGATATTGTCCAAAAACAACCAATTTTTGGTAAGTTTTCGATTTCGACAACGAAAAATTAAATTATTTTCATAAAGTTTTAAAAAACCTGGGGTATGTAGATTTCACGATTGTTCTAGTACTAATAATTCAATTTCAGAAAGAAATCGGTGGGTTTGAAACGTACCCTCTTGCATGCGTGTACATTAATCCCGAAGACTCAATGACAATTTAAACTATTCACAGTCAAAAGAGTATTTTTTGTCCCCAACCCCTGAAGCTTTTGTACGGGGTAGTGAAAGAACTGCCATTCTATCGTGTGTAACAATTCTCTCAAGAATATCTCAAATCCAACCCTTGCCCTTGGGAAACTCTTTATCGCCCAGAACAGCTCCATCGCAGCCGCGGCAAGCGCCGAGCCATCTGCTTGGGGCGCCACCTTGGGGGAGATCCATCTTAACGCTTTCCAGGTTTTCGGCAGCGGCGGCAAATGAGCGGGGGGCGCGGTTTGGCGGCGTCTGCGGTCGGACGGCCGTCAGCAGCCCCATCCCAGACCTTCCCTCCCGACCACGCCCCTCACGCCCGCCCGCTCTCCGCCCCTGCCGCCGCTTCTGGCCGCCCCGCTGTAAATCTCTGGCGCCGCAGACAGCCAGGGGAGGTGTGGATGCGGATTTGAGTGTGCGTGTGCAGCACTGCGCAGGCGGTGTGTGGTTGGAAAGCCTGCGGGTCCTTTTACATGGCGTTGTGTGTGAAAATGCCAGAGACACGCCCAAGTTATTTCTCTGTGGAGAAAGGAGGTACTGGCGTAATTTACAGCTAACTTGATGTTTTCTTAAAAAGAATTTCCCATTTATGCTGAATATAAAATATTTTTTATTCCGTATTAGTAGTATTCCATGTTGTTTTATATTTATGTTCACTTATTGTTAATATTTATAAGATAAACAATTGATATATTGAATGACTTTCATTGGTACAGAAAATTAGTAAAAATATTTTTTTAAATATGTATCATTGGCATCTGATGGGGGGGGGTCAGCCCCTCTCACCTTTGGTGCACCACTGTAATATACAAATATAAAACGTAGGGGCTCACAGGAATTTAATCGAAAATCTAATTTGAGGATTTTTTCTAAAACTATATAAATTTCAGATTCTGTCTATATTAAATATAATTGTTTTGATTATAATCATTTTTATGTTTTTTGCCGACGATTTCCAATTTCCAAATTCTAATTACAATTTTTCTCCAAAACCACAGCTTGACCCTGCGAAGCACAAAAAAATTACAGCTTTTAGTGTGACTTCGTCTTCTACTGAAATTATAAGCAAATCAATTTAATGCTTTGTTTCGCTACTTTTAAAATATATCGATCAACATTTCAAAATCTTTCTCGGTAGTGTCTATTTTCCCATTTATTGATTGTCCGAACTGTAATTTAACCAATTATGCACTACACTACGTGTCTCGTAAGCATTTAATCCTGTTTTGCCTTCTGGGATCTGTAGAAACTGGACCCAAAACGCGGCGTTAACGCCGAGTAGCGCTTGCCGGCTTCGGAGGCGCGCCGTAGACGCAGCCGGCAGGGAATCACCCGATTGCGTCGCAGGCTCAGCAGTCCTCTCACCCACTTCCTGGTTAATCCCCTTTCACTTCCGGGCTCCTCGGAAGGTGTTCCCAATTGCATACCGACCGATGTTACAGGACGCGGAAGAAGCAAACTTCGTTGGAAACTCAGAATAAAGAAGGAACTCAAATGCATTTTCATCCATCAGTCGATGTTGACGCACCAGGAGACCAAGAACCCCAAGATGTTCCTGCAGCAGTCGAAGGAGAACGTATGAAAACGGGTGATACTATTTCCGTCCGGCTACGGATGTTCTTTTCGTTACCCCTGAATTGTTGATTCTGCAATCTTCCTTCAAAACATTTGCTGAACAATTTGTTCGTAGCTCTAACTGTTCGATAATCGATAATCTCAAGTATCCTTCTTGCTTTCCAAAGTGGTAAAAATCCGCTCAGGAAGAAGATGCTCCCAAACTGGTGAGGGATGCAGTTTTGACTCTGATGGTGGCGGCAGCAGCAAAGGGTTAACGAAAGAGGCGGACCTAAAACCACGGAGTTAAATAGCTTTAAAATGGCTTCAAACGGGTGAAAAGTCTGCAAACTTCACAAAATAATTTCAAAATGACATACTTTATTTACGAACGAATTGACAAAGAGTTATAATCTACTCAAAGGTGATAAAGTCTATCAGAAATTTCTGTTAACAATCATCGATATTCCACATTTTCTTAAGCAAATTAGACAAATACATTTTCGTGTCCTAAAAATCACAATTAATGTAATTGCTAACACTGTTTATTTCTATGTAATAAAAATAATACAGAATGGCTTCCATTTTCATGAGTTGTATTGGTCCCGCTCTTGAAGAGTATTGTGGCGTCGTTAACACGAGGGCCAGAACCGTTAGGTTGGTGAAAGTACGCGGCGGGGGAGGAAGGGTGTAAGCCTGAACATCCGGGAGTTTGCGCTCTGGCGGTTGACTCATGTAGAAGCCGCCAGAGCCACAAAAAAATACCGTTGGCTGTAAACTCCGAGGAGGCTAGCTAGCGTGCCTCAACCGGAAGCAGCGAGCCAACCCTGAGAATCCAGTGTGGGGGCGTAAACCAAGGCTGGCCAGCGAGTCCTCGCGGCCAAGCCGGCTGGCCTTAGCTATGAACAGTGGGTGGGGGTGTCAGTCCTCAACTATTTAACCGCGGCGCCATCTGGCGCCGCGCGTCTCATTCCAGTTTGCAGTCGGGTAGCTTGGTACGTGTATGTACAAGGAGGTGTAGGAGTGGAGGGCGAGATGTCCCGGAGAGTAAGCGGGCAGGCAATCTCACGTGCTGTACAAGACTACACGGTCGCCCACGACCGGGTTAACTTTTTGGCGTCAGGCCATGTGACGTAATTGTCAACGGGGACAGAGGTCCGACGGGGCGCGCAGTCACGCGGTGGCTTTATTCCTGCGGTAAAGCAGTGTTCCGAAAGGAAAAGGTTGGCCGAAGTGTTTAAAAATTAGGCAATTCATTGTAACTCTGTTACATAATCTTTGAATATATTATTTTTATTTGTTATTGAAAATTTATTTCTAATTTCACTACGTCAACAGTATTCAAAGAATCCATCCAATAATCGATGAACCTTTTCTGTCTTTGAGATATTTCAAAGTATAAACAGCATCTCTTCTTCTTTAGATTGCTCTGTGAAATTTCGTCGCCCGCTTATGTTCGCAGTCGCAACAGTTCGTTAGCGATTATCTAGCTGTCCTCCTTGTTTTCGTTCCGCAGTCTGTAAAAATCCGGGACGAGAAGACGCTCGGTAGCGGGGGGAGGGCGGGAGGGGGGTGGAAGACGACGCGTGGGCGCGGTGGGAAGGCGGGGCCCGGCGCACCCACTGCCAGGCTACTAACCCACCGCCCCCCGCCTCCACCATCCCCTTTGGCCTCGCTAACGAGTTCTGCCCGCCTCCGTCGTCGCTTTATATTTTGCTTAATAGCCCCGGCCCTGGCCGCGGCCTATCCGCCCTCCGCACCGCTTCCGTGCCCAAGGACCGGCGGCGGACGGGAGTTGTCGCGGAGCTGCCCGCCCCCGCCCCCGCCTCCGCCAGCGCGTCGAAAAAGGCCGTCATCGCCCCTAGGGACGTCTTTCAGGAGGGCGGTCGCCCATGATGTAAAGCGTACCAGTGTGTGGCGCATCCTAGTCGATGGGACTGACGTTCGAGGACGAATTGCAAGTGCAGGGGTGGATTAATACATAAGCCGACATAAACCACGATATTAGCCCCCTCCTGATGTCCGATAAGGGTGTCCAATTAATTTTTCAACAAAAAATAATATTAGTTCATGATAGTTAAACATAATTGTTAACTATTTTAGTACCGATAAACAATAATGAATTTAATTGAGATTTTAAAAAAATGCCATAAAAAAGTAGACGAAAGATACTTTAAAACTCGCTAAATATGTACCGTATATACTGTATTTAACATTTGTAAATAAAAAAAGTTTTAGTTTTATTTTCGTACTGAATTTTGATTACACCAGTGTGATATTTCAATTAAGGGAGGGGTCATAACTCGGTCATGCTTTCTTACCCTGAAGTCATTAATCCGATCCTTGACCAAGTGCTTCGGAGAGAAGTTGCTGCCTACAACAACGTGATGGCGCCATTAGGTACCGTAACTGGGTTTCTTGAATCGCGTGATCGGATCTGTTTCTTTATACCGTCATTTCCCAGTTGTTGATTCATTCACCACATATTTTCCTTTTGATAGTAGATATTATGATTAATATCGAGCAACTCGTTCGTCTCGCAGCACTGTATCGAGGAGGTTTCGGCCGGAGATGTCTTTTGTTTTTAAATAATTTGGAAAATGCCAGAGTTACTCAAATCTATACGGCTCCACAAATGCGAGGACCGAGCAATTGGGATCTCTGCAAGAAGAGGCTAGCCTTCTGTACAGGACTTCTCTCTACTTGATTGTTAATTTTGGAGTGAATCGAATAGGATTAGGAGATTGTTAGGTGCAAGTTATTTTTATCGGAAGTCTACCTACCTGCCCAAGAAGATCTTGAATGCGATTTTTACACGCAGGAGTATGTGTGTGTCTATGTGTGTGTGTGCGAGGGGGGTAGGGTAATCAATATCGAGTTGGCCGCGTATTGCTCCGTGGATACGATACAGATTTTAGAAGAATGTGTTGAGTATTAAGAGATGGGTTTTATGGACAGATATGTATCTTTCCGTAGAGAGTTGTTACTTATATGTTTATTGTTGTTAGTACTACATTTGACCAGATAGAATAGGCATAGTTGATGAGAGGTATTAAAATGGTTTCTAGATGGATGTCTGAAGGAAGAGTTCAAAGCCTAGGTCATTGTCGCCTATTCTCAGTGTCTTAACGAGATAGCGCACTGGTCTCAAAATGACAAATTTCCATCATTTGTTCACAGATTTTCTAAAAGTCTTATTTCAAAACTGTATTAAAATATTATAAATCTGACAGTAGCGATTTCATATGTGATAAAATATCACTTTCGTGAAAAATGTCAGAACTGTCGCCGTGGATTGTATCAAACACGTGTACTTGTATACTCACCCCCATCGTAATGAAAAAAATCATAAGCTATGCCTTGTCTCAGCAGAGTGCAATGCTTGATATACCTACCTATTTATTTATAACTATACTGAACAGTACTCTTCATCCTGTCGTCAACTCTTACTTCTCAAGACATGGGACATTATATTTCTCTTCGCCAGTACACGGACAAAACGGACAGATTTTAATGGACATAACCATATCTTCCCGGACGGTGTAACATAGTGCATCATTGACTACTTTCGGACCACATGACGCGCGTGCGCCATAAAAGTGAACTTGCGGTCAGACCCATTATACTGTAATATGTACTCTATATGCCATTATACTCTAATTGTAGCATTACATTCACGTTTAAGAATATTATTTTAAACGCAGGTTTTCTATGAAAACACATTGTTTTTAATGTGAGTCACTTTCATCGTTAATAGGTTTCGCTCGTTGGTTTCTATTGTTGCTCACTAATATTAGTATTCAATGAAGATGCTTTTTCATTTTCTGATGTTGAATAGTGTTTGCCTCTGATCCAAGGAAGAATTCTCCTATTTTATTAGAATACTCTGAACTCTTTCTATCGTATGTTAAAACTTTCCGCATCATAGACGACTGCAAATGTTTAATCAAGGCTCAAATTAGGATTCTGGTGATCAAATAAACCACAGATCGGAGCGGCCGGTCGTTAGAATTCACCTCCAAGCCTCACAGCCGATTAATTCGACCTATGTACGTAGCCAGTGTCGAGAATCCTTCCACCGTCGGAACTCGGACCCTAAGACGCTCTCGTCAAAAGGTTCGTCGTCGCTTTCTCTATATACAGCCATCGAATATTATGATGACATTACTTCTGCACACGAATCATTGAAAATATATAATTAAATTATGTATTATGTAAATAGTAGTCTTTGCGCTTAACACATGTGGGAATTAATTTGAGCCTCATGATGGGGAAGCAATTGAAAACGTTGCTATTGCCTGGGGCTCTCCTTGTAGTGCGATCGATGTCCGCCCCATTCTATCGGGTGAGCATTGCGGTTCGTAACTGCATGTTAGGCAGATTCTAGATTGCGCTTTATAGGCTTTAATTACCGTACTTACGCCATTATATTTTCATTCAGTCATGTTTACAGAATATGAATACAAATCGTGTCTTAAAACATCGATGATTGACTGATAACGATTGCCAGTGTTGAAGCCATGTTCTTTCGGGGAATGGAAATTTGACATAAGGACATTTGTGGATAAACTTGACAATTTTCAATTTCATGGAAACCCTTGTTATGATTTATTTGCAATCGTTTTCAAATTGTACGTGTGATTATATTCCTTCCAACTACATAGGTTTAACCATAGCTAGTGACACAACACTGAGTTATTTATTAACTTCCCCTCGCTTCGTTGTCTATTAGTATGTTATGTACACGCGTGGCAGAATTTTTTGAAGTCTTGGTATACACCCTCTTTCCAGAGGAGAATGTGCATTTGAGAAAGCGATCAGAACTTCGAATTGGACAAATAAAATCATCTCTAAGAATGTGATTCTTATGAAACTCCGAATTTTCTTAAAAAATATGGATACCATAATGTTCTACTATTTTCTTACTCCAAATTTTGTAATATCAAACAATGTAAATACATAATCTATAAGTTCTTATCAATTTCCAAAGCATACAGTAATTGAAAGAAAACTAACCGAACTATGGCCTCTTGAGAAGTGTTTGTGGTATCGTTAGATACCCAGAAAATCGGGAAAAATCCAAAAACATAAATTTCTGATTTTCAATTAGCGCAGAAAGTGAAAGAAAATTATGAAACTCAAAACAATAAAACAGTTTCAATTTGGTCTGAATATGCAAATATTTGATTGTGTTATTCCGCCTACCGACTAAATTCTTATATTCAATGCGTCACTGCTTATAACAATGCTGACGTAATGGAACAGCAAAGTTTCAAGGAAGATATCAAAATCAGTTGTTTCCGGGCTTGAAGGCCGTGGTCCAATGGAGACTTGTCCATACGTTTCGCCTGCAACTGTGGCAGGCATCCTCAGTGGCGTTGCTGGCGGGGGCGAAGTGTTCTTGTTGGCGAAGTTGCAGGCGAAACGTATGGACAAGTCTCCATTGGACCACGACCTTCAAGCCCGGAAACAACTGATTTTGATATGGAAACCGGCCGTGAAAGCCTACATTGTATGTTATTTCAAGGAAGAGATTGCCCGCCAATTATTTTTTGCTATTTACGAATTGTGTGATTTTTTCTTTAAATTAAAAAAAAAGTAGTACCCTAATGTGTTCATGCTTGTTACTATTAACCAATTTTATAATATAAATACTCAATTTTATTAAAAAATTAAAATTAATAGAATGAACGCTTATCTGCCGCCATTAGTTCATTACGTCATTTCTAAGACCAACTATACGTAGTTGGTTATGATAGTTTCGTTGTGAAGGTTGTGAACTACCAAAAGGAGTTAACGTTTTAAGGAGCGTACTTCCCTGTGTTCAAGAGGAACTACAATATTGCAGGTCCAAATACTGCTGGAGGAAGCATTATATTTGAAGAGATTGGCGCCGTTTAGTTAGCAAAGCGAGTTGAAGGGAACGGCCTGTTGAGCTCTTGGAAAGGGCTGGAAAGTTGGCTTAAGAGCTCTTGGAATGGGGTTTCGACGTGTCGCAGAGGACGCAGAGGTCCCTCCCGCTCTGCCTGGCTTGCACGATCCGCCAGCGCCCGCCTGCAAGATGGCGGGCGGGCGGGCAGGGGCGCTTGCGAAGGCGTTCCGTACACCCCTGGCGCCGTCGGCCTTGGACGGAAGCAAAG
>BOPP01000013.1:2172629-2186970 GCA_017312745.1 Gryllus bimaculatus
CCCCGCCCCCGCCACGGCACTCCCGCCCTGCAGCCCCTTCGCCCGCGTGGGAAGCTCCGACGCCACAGCCACCCGCGCTGCAGTCGCGATCGCCAGCCCCGAGCCCAAGCAGGGGAAGAGGAGGGCGTTACCTCAGGTGCACATATTTTTCTGGCCCGAATTCGGGACGCTTCTGAATGAAAACGTTTTCTGGGCTGGAGAAGGGAGGCCGGGATTGATCAAAGAGGAGTATTTTTATTTCGAGAAAAGTGAATACGATTACTGTTTTTCATGAATTAAATATTTGATGTGGTAAATAAAGGCACACCGCAGAAAAAAACAATTATCATTTTTGTTATTATACTGTTTTGAAACAATTAAGTTACAAAAAGTATTTTACAGCAAAATATTTGTCATATGAATGATTTTTTGACAGTATTAGAAAACAGCGTTTTATAAAAGTCTTGACAGTTTTGTTTGACGTTTATCTTCATAATCAAAATCGATTTTGATTATTTGATGATTACTTGAGTTTTATGCGGTGATTGAAAGGTTTTCATTAGAGAACAGTTACCGCATTACTGCCTGGCACAGAATGTGTTATCAACTTTATCATGTCATTTGAGCTTAGAATACAAATTTCTCCAAAGTAGGTACAGATTTCTACTCATACTAGTTTTTGGTTGAGATTTAATTCCCTTACATTTGCTTAACTTTTCTTCATTTACGTTTATTTATGAAAAATTTTGTGTCAGATCCTAAATCAGGAGAACCTGATGCACCGAATGACTCTCTAAAACATCAGTACATGAAAACTCGGGAGTCTAAAAAATAAAGGCGTCTACCTTCCTCACGATCTCTTTAAAAAATATCGATAAAAATATATTTGGACGTATCGTCTTACAATTAAGTTCCCTATTGAAAAAGAGAGCGACAAATCCAATTTGCCGATGGTTACTCGTTGGCAAAGGACAAAACGTAAATTCTTTTAAACGACGGATTCACTGATTAATTCAATGATTGTTAATTAATATAACTAGTCCTAAACAACGTATTTGTAACAACAAAATTTGTACCGACACAATTTTCATATACAAATAAAATCTTGAAAGATTCATCCATGAGATTAAACAAGCAGTGAATTCTAGAATGTTGGCCAAAACGGTAGCATTACATTATGGAAAAGTAAAGTTTTGAAAGCTGAAAACTTGTAATTTGATCCATAATGTTATTACTCACTGAAGTAATTTAAATATAAATGTACAACAGTGTAGGTTCAATCAGACTTCACGTTCACAATGAAGACGAAAACTTGTTCTGACGTCACTAGGTTGCAATGGAAGGCGCGCTGCAAAACGAATTTAAAGTTATTTATTTCAAGAAGAGTCCCGTAATTCGCTCAGAGGATTGAAGTAGCGGTTTCATTCAAAGTAATAGGTAGAGGAAAACCCAATAAGTAGTATATACTACAAAGTACCAACGACTTTTTTGTAAATCATTCCTCTAAACTTGGTCATTGATGAGTGGTATGAGTGTAATTTTAATACGATCCTCAGTGCCTAGCCTTTTGCGCCATGTAATGAATGAATGAATGAATGAATGAGTGCTGGATGATCATAGTATGATATGAATTATAATAGAAACGGTGGAATGAGAAGCAGGGAAACGACAAAGTCCTGAGAAAACCTTTCGCGAACTCATTGGCCACCACGAATTCTAGAGGACTTGCACAGGATTAAAAATAAAGTATCCAGATGTGGATGGTGAGCGATCTTACCACAACACCTCGAATCACTGGGGTCTTTTGAAATTTGGTATCATAAATAATATAAATAATAATAGTAATAAGTCGGAGACATTTGCTGCAGCCGGCGACTGTGCCGAGGAGGCTGCGGTTCGAGCCCTGAGTAGATTTGGTCGTATTTGTTATTGTCCCTTCACCCCTCATCATCATTCTATCATCTTATAATTCACACTTCAAGGCGTAACAACCTTGTTGTACTGAATGATACAGCTGAAAAGCTGATCCTTGAAAAATTACACACGTTAATCGTGTAGCGTGGTCAGTAGTGGCCTGTACGCTAATAATAATAATAATAATAATAATAATAATAATAATAATATCATTAGATCTGCTCTTCCGCCTAACGACTTCCATAAATTTATATTTACATAATTACTATAATGATTGAGTGGGCGCAAATGATAACTGGCATTATATCACATAGGAAAGTGCAATGAAGTACCTACATGTAATGAGTTGTACGCAACGTATGAAGGGATTTTTCACTATCATATGTCTCCTTGAAACCTCTTGTGATATAAAGAGAGCCTCCTCGAGTACCCGCAGAATTAATGTTGGTTGATCAGCTAAGATAAACACACTATACTTCTTGATTGTGCTTGTGAGGTTTTTGGTGCTTCCGCTTGTATGACGTCGCAACGTGCCTTTGTGCTGTACCGTTTGCACAGACCAACAACACACGCTCAGCGCGCCGAGTCGATGGCTACTCACAGATATGCGGCCGAGCACAGCCAGGCGGCCACGGCATTCCGGGCACGAGGACGGAATCAAGATATCGCGTGAGGATGGAGGACGCCGACCTGCGCTTCGGACCATGACGTACGAGAAGCTGCTTGCAGTGGACGGGAAGCGAGGATACCACCGTTCTAAGTCCTCAAATTAGATTGATTTTGCGGCACACGGGGTGGTGGTTGTTGTTGCTTCTAGAATTATTGTTCTTTTGATAAATTTATCCATTGGGTTGTAACAATGTGTAAATACATTAGGGATACGCAAATTACAAAGGACCAATAAATAAACTAAATTATAAATAATTATCTACAGGAATATTCTCAATATTGGCTAAATTGATTACCATTAAGTCTTGGCCATAAAGGGCGGGACCAATTAATAGATTAGGTTTAAATATACTCTTTCATTTACAAAGAAATTATGAGAAAAGAGAACAATGCCCTTTGTAGTTTTCTTGATCATTTCACTTAATGTGAATGTGAAACTTAGTGGCTATTTTTTGGAGATCAGTATTTTTGGAGTTGCTCTTAATGCACAAATAACCAAATTTATGTCCATAATTTAGGGTTTCTTATTTTTGAAATGTTCAAATCAAGAAATTCAAACCAAGGAAATTGGAATAGATAACTTTTCTAAGAGAATTTTTTCTATTTTTTTTAGACTGCTGTGTGAGCAAAAATGAAATTTCAGTCTTCAGTTCTTTGAATTGTCCCTCGCTAGTGTTTTGACACCTTTCTTCATTTCAATGCTCATTTAGTCTATTTTCTTTCTAGGAAACTAACCAAACTTATGTCGAAACGTAAACATGATGCAGTTTTTTTTGTTTGAGTTTTGTAGTTCTCTCATCAGAAGCGTTATTTCCAGTAACATTGACGAATACTGATCAGTTGTATCATAAAATTATTTGATGAAAATAGGACGTGTTTTATTTTATAAATCTTTGAGACGGCCACGTGTAAAAGCTGTAATTTTGGGCATATAGAACATAATAAAAGTTCAATTTTAGCACTAGTGGTAAAAGAGAGACGCTCAAATATTGAGATAAAACATTGTTTCTCTAACAATAGACAAAACAAAATACTTACGTCTGACTGTATCAGGTACTATTGACCTTAACCTATCGCACAACTAGTACATAATTAAATTATTTGCACTCCTTAATTAAATGAAATGAAATGAAATTCACTAAAACTGACTAATAATAATGTATGACACACCTGGTAAGAGTAATATTATTTTTCTCGTACGATTGTTCCAAACGGCCTCAAGTCACAACCTATTGTACTCACACAATAAAATGTCACTTTGACCACTCGTATCATAAATAACTACTATAAAATTGCTCATTTTACTGTGTGAAAGATATATTTACGTTTCTTTAGGACCACCGGCGTTTCTTTCAGATTTACACGCTTCCTTTTAACGAACGACTCAGGAGTTTTAATGAACGCCGTGTCTCCCAGATGGGACATTGCGCATGGACGTGTTTGCAGAATCTTCTTAATCGTTCGTCCAAAGAAAATTTGTAAACTGTATCCAAGAGAAATCCTCTGATCGCCATTCAAGACGGAGATGTGCTCTTTGAGAAATTATTGAAAAATTAAAAAAGAAAAACTGGGAGCGTAATGTTTGTTGAGAGTTCTGTTATTTTCTTGATACTTTGCGTCATTTTCTTAGTACTCATTAACGAATGTTTGTGTTGAAAGCTTAAAAGCCAAGAGATGTGTCTAGATATTCTCTGGAGCATTCCTGAGTGATACAAAATGTAAATTCAATTGGACCATTCCGGACATTCTTTAAAGAATTTTGAACCTGATAGGTTGGCATTTTCGCAGGAAACAATGAATATTGAATTTCAAACAGCCACTCAAATCTCAGCGGACCAGCGCCACCTGAACGCACCAGGTGCAGATAACATGTGTTCCCGTTATCATCCATTCAGACATTGACCTAGAGCTAAGAATCTGATTTCGTTTTTCTACATCAATTATTTACACGTGTCTTCCAAAATAAATGTTTGAATCCACTCAAAGTCGAGGAAGAACATTGCAAGAAATTCCTAAAAAATATAATGGCAGTTTTGTAATATTTTTGTGCATATTCCTTTGTAAGAAAAGTTCGAATTTAAGGCTTAGAAGCTAGGAATCGAAGTCCAGAAATTGCTTGTGGCTTCCCTAACAAAGAAAGACACTCATTTGGACAGTTTGCACTTCTTTGAGTCACGTATGTCAGTTGGGATGCAAATGGGAAGCTGCGAGATCATATTACAACCGCCCTGAAAGCTAAGCGGCTATTCCGCAATTGAAGGCATGAGGTGTGGCTACCGTGGGCACGGATCCCGGGCGTCCATGTGATGACGATAGCACTTATATTCTGAATCGGTTTTTCTACTATTGACCCTCTGAAATACATTATTTTATCTATCTTCAAGATCAAGTTCCATATTGAAGTAAATGAAAAAAGATTTGACATTCTACCGCTGGTTTGTCTCTATAAAACAATGAACTTAAGGACTTGATACAAAGCATTTCTAGATTATTTTACGAGTAAATCTTGGTGGCAACATGGGAATCGTATCTAAAGCTTTTCTGAATCCGCATTCTTTTCCACAATCTGCAAATGCTCAAGCCTACACCATTTGGGTGAGTCGGGTTACAAACATTCCTTGAAACTAAAACGATTCAGCCTCAGTCAATCACACGAGGTGTGATGACGGTGAGTTGATACAGTTCAGTGCTCTCGAGAGACTGATCTACTGCAAATAATATGGATCCATTTTGTACTTATACTATCTTTATTAAACCTTGGAAAAAGAAACAATAACCATCAAGACGAAGAGCTGTATTGAGAGAGATTTGAAGAAGCCGTCTATGTATTATTTATTCTTTTACCATCCGTTTGTGTCAGTTAAAATGTCTGTATTTAAGTATTCCAGAAAATAATAGCCCGAAACTTCCCGGAATAGAACAGAATGCTTCACCAGCAGGACAATTCGCGTTTGTTTTGAACCACACCGGTCGCGAGCTCCGTGTGCACTAAGAAGCTGCGAGATCGTATTACAAAGCACCTCTTCAAGCCCGACGGCCGGCCCGTTCCCAGCGGATGGCGTCAGGTGCGGCGACCGCGCGCTCATCCCCGGGCGTCCAGGTGCTGACCTAGCGCACAGTGCGCGGGCGTCGCCGAGGCGGCGCGGGCGGCCGCACTTTGAATGCCGCCTCTAACAAGGGGCGCCTTCGGACGTCGTTAGGCGGGCGCACGCAGGGCAGGAGATCCTCCGGCGGCCGCCTGCTTCGTCACGAGCGCCGGAAGCGGAGGAGGAGGAGGAGGAGGAGCAGGAGCAGGGGACGCTCCGGTTGCGTTGCGTATGCGGAGGTGGAGGTGGATGGGGTGGAGATTGGCGATGACGAAGGGGGAAGGTGTTGGCTGTTGCGGAGGTAGTGGAGGGGGCGATGGCGAGGGAATGGCGACAAAGTTGGCAGAGGAGGAGGCGGGGGGTGGTAGCGGGGTTGCATATGGGACGGAGTAAGGGACAGGCGAGAAGGAGGTGCAAATGGTGCGGAAGGGTGGTTGGCTGGCTCTTGACGGGGTAGGCAAGCGTAAGGCTGGTGGGGCGGCGAAAACATAGGCGGGGCTAGTGGCGGGTGGGGGCGGATGGGGCAGGCGAGGGGGGGTGGCGGTGGGGCAGTGGGCACCGGGGACGACGGGGACCGACGGGCACGACGGGACGCAAGTATAACGGCGGCGGCGGCAAGCGACGATTGCGCGGACAGTCTTCCTCCGGGCCCAAAGAAAAGCGAGCGGAAGCGGCATTTCTGAATAGGTCCTCCTCGGGCCGTTCACCGCGGTCGCGACCGCCCGGACAATGGATCCTCCGCGTGAGAGGAGGTCGCGGCGAGGCGGGGGCGGGGGGCGCGGGCTCGCCTTAAAGAGGCGGGATCACGCTCGCTGAAGCGGCGCAGCGGCTGAGCAGAGGTGGACCGTTGGACGGCGGGCGGACGCCAAGTCCTGCCCTGGGGCAAGCTCCCGCCGCGCCGTGAGCAGGCTTCACGGGCGAGATGGCTTTCAAGTGGGAGGGGGCAATCCAAGTGGAGGGGTATTATATCACCCAAATGTGTTTCTGATTTACCGGTTAAATGGATCAATTGTTAATAGGATTATTGTATGGTTATTACCGTAAGATAGAAAAATAGCACTGCTCGATCTTGCTTATTATTATTATTATTATTATTATTATTATTATTATTATTATATATAGATATAATCTGTAATTCACGACTAGAGAATGTTATGAGTTAGTTGAGTAAACATTCTACTCCAGATTGCAACCAGTTTCTAAGGAGCAATATACAGGTTTCTGTTTCTACAATACTTTTCCCAAATTTTGGACTGTTGCAAATAAAGCAATATCTTGCACTTCCCCATCTTTTTTAAATGCTATGGAGTGGTAGCGACAAGTGTTATAAAGACGTTTCTCAACTCGTGTTTAACGTGGCTTTGATCGCAATGGCACAACAGCAGCCTACAGGCAGACATGTGTTTTTCTTCCAATTCGGTGAAAATTTGATGTTGTTTCCAATCGTGCGATCATTTAGAATTTTTTTGCGTACGGCTGGTTCAACAATCCACACGGACGTCACTATTTTTGATGAGTGTTCGTAGAACTTGGAGCACGTGTTTGGCACTTCCGTGGCGGTACAGGTCTGCCTGTGGGGGTAATACACATCTGTCGTGCCTTTTCACTACTCAGCCTTTGATAGAATTGGACAAGCTATATTCATGCAATGGTTTCAAAAACTTGTTCCCTGGTAATGTTATGCCTGGGTTTTATCATTTAGGAAATTTTGAAAACCGCTTTATTTTAATATATTACTCAACGCTTTGGATCTTTGGCGCTGTAATAGAAGCTGTTTCCGTTTTCCATTCTTCCTCTTTTTAAGCACAATATGAAGGATTTGAATCTTTGTTTATGTTCATCTTTATTTAAATGTGCACTTCTGTCATTGTTTAAGATACTGTCGCATGTTATTGTTCTCAACAATTTCAGTATCATTTTTGTGTCCTTACATTTTTTTGTGTTTTATGTAAGCATCAAAATGTTCAATATCTGGATTAGTGTGCGAGTCTTGCATCGTTTTTACGCAATGCTTTCTTGGTAGCATTAACAATGCTTTTCCCATTCTTCGTACAGCTGTCAGAGACTCCTTCATTAGTGGGGCGTCGGTGGATGACTGACTACATACTTATTGCGGGGAACCGTCTGCGCACTATTATCTGTGCGTATTTTTTGTGCCGTATTCTTTTTGTATTCAAATTGAAATTTTGAGGATTGGCTTTCACCATTTGGATATGTGCATGCTCTTTAAGTATTCAGATCATCTCCAATATTTACCTTAAATGTCCCTGGATACAGATGAGCATGTCTACTAATTTCTGATCAGTCGCCTGATTTACTATAAACAGTAGCCTTGGGTTCATCCGTGTTCTAGTTAACCGCGTATTCTGCGTTACCAAAGGCAACATCAGAAAAACAAAAACAATCAATTAAAAAACTTAAACAAGGAAGTGTATAATTGCTACAGTTGTAGCAAAAGTGGCGGTAAGAACTGGGCGATGTCGATTCTAGATATATTGGACTTAATTCGAATATGATAATATTGGATTTCCCGTGTCAATATTTTGTTTGGTCTTCGTTATTGCCTTTCTCCAGTTTCAGTTATGTGTCTGCGACAATGGTAAACGTTTTTTAACTATTATAACGTGTACTAAAATTTGAATTTTTGCACTAAACATAATCGTGTTGTCTCCTTTCGCGGTAGATTTTGAACTCCTCCACGTGTAGTATTTTCAGAACCCTTTGTGGATGAAAAGGAACTACTCTAAGAGGAGTAAAGCATATCAGCAAATAACTCATCGTTAAATTATGCATTTGAACATTTTAGACTCTCCAGGGAATCTAATAAGGAATGTTAAGTGTAATGAATATAAACTCCGAATCGGAAATAGCTTTATGACAGTCTCGTGTAGTTCTTTTTAAATTTCTATTACATGGTAACAAATAGCTTATTATTCCATTTAACACCGAGGAACTTCGTCTCTCTCTCTCTCCCTTCCTGCTCTCTCGTCTCTTACTCTCTCCATCTATCTTCTATCTAGTCTATCTAATCTATCTATTTCTATCTTCTAACTCTCTTCTCTCTCTCTCTTTAAAAGGGGGAAACATAGGCTGAGTTGAAAAAATATTTCTTTTTTATGGAATCTTTAAAAGGGTCAGACTAATATAAATTTCAACAACTACTAAAAAGAACACGAATATTCTAGAATAAGAGAGTCTGCGTCATCGACGTTCCCGAGTATACTGAAATACTCAAAATGTACCTCTGAATCTATGTGTAGACCTGCACCCTCGTTATGTTAGTTCATAATGGGAAGCAAAGCGCAGCATTGTGAATTTCCAGTCTCTCTTTTTTAATGTACGTGTATCCCAACGCCGTTTCGCTTTCTCCTTGCAATGGAAATATTGTGATCCTTCTGAGGAAGAGCGTGGAGAGGTAAAAACGACCAGGGCGCAATTTGATGCAACCAATACAGAACCCACGCAGCCTTGTAACTTTAAGTAGGAGCTTGGTTTTGGTTGTGGTGCATACAAATCATACCATAAGGTTGGATACAGTGTCGGTTCCTTGGTTTGGCTCTCGATTGGTATGTTTTATATCTTCATTCGAAATGTCGTATCTATGAAGATTCGTTAATCTGTTTGTCTTAGTAATTGGTTTTTTTTTTTTTATTATTATTATCGCTTACTGGGAACATAGTAATTGGTTTTCTCTGATTGGTCAAAATTTTTATTTTCGGTAGTGCACATTTCATTTCTATTACTTATAATTGTGCTAGTAGTTTATTCCTTAACAGTTTCACTGGAATATATTCATATTTTTGGTATGAAACTGCATCTCTTTCATTGATTGCTTTTCCATATTTTCAGTGAATCAGGATAAAGTTCTTTGATGTTTTGATCGACTAATTAGTGAGATGAGTGTGAAAGGCCCAAATATTTTGTGAAACACGAATGAATAACTCGGTTATGTTTAGAAAAGTAGAGGGGTAGAAAGAGAGAGTGGGAGAAGGGGAGATTCGAAAAAATGGCTTAAGGGTCGAAATTACATACTATACAGCTACAGAATGAAAATCGAACTTTACCAGGTTACTGAATGTAATTTTAAATGTGAAGTAAAATAAACCTACTGAGGTCGAGAAAGATGGATAAGCAATTCTGTAAGGTCGAAAGAGAGTCGTGCTAATCCTTGTACTGAAGAAGAGGAAAAAGAAGCGCAATGGAATCATATGAGAAAGAGGATAATGTATGTATAAGAAGTGGTAGAAAGAGATAATGTGATAGATAAAGGAGAATAATAATTAACAAAGGAAAGAAGAAAAGAGTCAGAGGAAAAAAATAAAAACTAAACTAAAAAATAAACAAGAAGATGAAAACAATTGGAGATGCAAAAAAATTAAATAAGGCGAAGAAACAAAGGCAGAAGGATTTTATTTCGCCTTGATACTTCAATTTAGAACTAAATTCGTTACGTGTTCTAGTTATTCATCGCTGAGCACACACGGAACGCTACGCAAGGGAGCACAGATTTTTATGATCATTAGTGATTCCTGGCGCATCAACTGCTTAAGTCATCAGCCCCTTAAATGTAGTGCACGTGCTTTCTTCGCAAGGTGGTGATGATCTTCCAGCGATGAATGGGTGAGCCGGCGCTGACCTACACGTAACTTACTGTTTTTTTCAACACGCGGAGCATCTTCCAGTCATGACAATTCTAAGTTCCCGGCAAGGCTCTTCACGAGTGTGTTAATGTAGTGCAAGTGAGTTAAGTGTGTGTATAATAAAGAGTGAGGATAGGACAAGGAAGAGAAGGGAAGTCCCGCGCGTTTTCTGGCCCTTTTGTTTGAGTACTACTCGGCATTCGCTAGGTATTATCGTAGAAACCGCGGAAAACTACTGATTAGAGGAAACGGCACGCTAGACTTTCTCTCGAGACTCAGCACAGATGTACTTCGCGCGCGTTCGCTTCTGCTTCACGCCGGCGCACAACCCACGTGGCGCATGAGGCGCGCACACGACTCCTCGGGGCGGCGGCGCACTGCGTCTTCCGCCGCGGCGCCGCGCGCCACTCGCCGCTCCGCCCCCCTCCGCCCGCCTCGCCGCCGTCGCGAAGGGGCAAGGAAAGGCGTCGTGGACGCGTTCCAATCCGCACAGCGCCAGCGTCGCGACGCGGCGTCGCGTCGAGTCGCGTGGAGCTAGCTGCCCCTGGCGGCGTCCGCCCTGTGCCACAGAAATAAAAAAATAAACGGGCAAAATACCATCTTTTAATAAACAAACACGAACAAATAAAATGAATCACAATAACTGTTAACTAGTTGTGTTACAACTGCACATAGTTTCGTACAATAATTGGGAATGGTTACGTAATATTATTATAAAATATCATCCTTAATAAACAAAATACGCAACAAAACAAAATAATTGCAATATCAGTTAAACTAACAATGCTACAACGGCACATATTTTCGTGGCAATGTTGGAAATGGTTACGTAATATTCATTATTGAAATTTTAACCGTTTAAACGCTTGTCATTGCTTGAAAAAGTCCAAACTAATTCAAAGGAAGCGTTCACGTGCGTTTGGCATCTGCATGATATCGTTAGCCATGAACAGTCTACTATTCATTTCTAACTTCTACCTTAGAAACAAATATGAATAAATCGTAATTGTTAGGCCGTGCAATAAACAGGCAACCAAGGATAATTGCACACAGCTTCCCTCGATTCACTGAAGTAAGCTAAATGTATAATCAGCGATCAAACAATTTAAAAAAACAAAGAAGTCTATAAATTAACATCTAGATCAAATAAATCGCTTTCAATGCATTAAAAATAAGATTACAATTAATCGCCTTTTATCATTTAAATGTTACATTTGGAACCAGTAGTATAAAATTATTTTCTTTGAATTTCAGATTGCTGTGACCCGCCGTTGCCATTGTCATTGCGACATATCTCGTGAAATATTTTTGTTCTGTAAGAGAAGCGCAGGAATTTTCAATTTCGAAGATCCAAAATTTGGTGAAATTACTCGTATTTACAAAATACTCTCAAGCCTTATTTGAAGACCTAGTTTGGAAAGAAACGATTTTATGATGTAATAATGTCTGTCATCAATGTAATAGTTTTGCAATATTAATTACGATGATGTGCCCGGTGGCAACCGATGTTGTGTGGTGTGCACTCTCAATCAAAATTATACCTGAATATTTTTTCTTCGCTGTTTAGCTACATATCTTCAAAGGCTGGGGCATAATAGATTGTAGTTTTTACGAAAGATGTTGGATCAAACGGGGTGATCTTGAGGGGAATCCTAGAAGGCTGCTTTCGTCGTCGGGCGTTTCTAATGGTTTCTTCCCAGCAATCTCAAACGAATGTCTAGATTTTACAAACACATTTTGTATCATAAGCCTGACTTCCTTCGCATAACAAAATGCAGAAAACTACTTAGATGATATTTTTTAAATAAAAGTTAGTTGGAGAATGCAAATTAGTGAGAATTTTTGGAACAATTTAAATTTTTTTGACTACTCTAGTACACGTTTTATGACAGACATATGTGTACGTGTTTTAATGTTAAAAGTAGTTACTCTAGCAGCTTTGATTGAAGTTTTCAAACATAATATGAATGTAACAAATTGGGGTAGTAAATATAATTGGGGGAAAAAATGAAAAGGTAATAAGAAACTAGATGATGAATATTGTTTTATTTTCATACTTGCAAAACCGGACAGGTTGGAACAATTAATTTGTTCGCTCTTTTCGACTCTGTATCTACTGTACGGCGTTAGGCGGAGCGGGGCGGGGCTCCTGGTATTCGGCGACTAGCGCGGCAAAAAGTCGCGCCCGCTCCAGCATTAGCCGCGAACCCGCGCCGCTGTTACGTATTTATAGCGGCGTCGGCGTGGCATCGCCTCGGCGTCGGCGTCGGCTGGCCCAATTCAAGGTGCGGCGCGCGGCCGGAGCAACGGGGCGGGACGCTAGGGTTGCGGGCGCTCCTTGGAATACTTAGTGTGACGCCCGGAAACAGGGATGAACTAACGTAACAAGGGATCGCTCAACAACTTATGTATATACGTGCATGTATGAGCACGTGTGTGCAATGTTCGTATGACTACGTTTGTACGAATGTTTGAGAAATTTGGAAATTTTTGTGAACAAATGTATGGATGCAGTTTTTACTACAAAAATCTTCTCTCAAATGCACGTACGCCATTTTGACAATTATTGACACACTTACAAAAAGTAATGAGTTGTAAATAAAGAATTTAAGTCATCTCTATAACACGTAAAAATAATTAACCTTCCATTTGTACTTTCTTCAAGAAAACACGTTTTTGCGATATTTTTCGTCTCTATTCTATCAAAAAAGTCGTAAAATTAGACAATTTGTTGTAGTGTGCATGTACATATCAACAACATTCCGGTGTATTGCTCATTTCTAAACAAAGTGGCAAACCTTCGTATAGCGTGCAAGTATATATTTCTCGTCTGTCCTAAGTTTGTCCAAGCTCGTGCTTTATGCCACTCCCTGGTGGATGGATTTTAATTATTTTGTAAACAATTTTAAAATTAGTTGAAAAATATTTTAGTATTTTAATATTGTGTATTTTTGATTATATTTTGTTAAAACTTTCAAATAACTTGGGTTTCCCGAGGTTCTTATTATTGAATGCCCGATCTCGTATTACGCTAGAGGGCACCTGGATATAGACCGTGGTTTCATGGGCAAATATTCAATAATATGCAGAACGACCCTGCATTACCCATCGGCAGAATGTAGGGCTATTTTTTGTGCTTTGGAAATTCGTCGCCGCCACGGAAATTCCGAGAAGAGTGCTAAGCAGCAGCAACGCAACGTACAGTTGCTAGGTTACGCGTTTTCGCGTCGTAATTTATAACACGTACTAGGTGACTCTCTCTTTCTTTCTCTCTGTCTAGCTCGGCTGTATTGTCCTCGCTCCTTCGCTCTGTCTTTCTAATGGTGGCTCGTACAAGGAAGAGGGAAGTGAAACTATACTTTGCCACCTTATGCGACTTCACTTGTTGAAGAAAAAACTAGATTAATAGGTTACAATACACGAATTTGTCTCGATGTGTTTCAAGTTTTATTTAATTTTTACAATATGGCTGTGAGTGTTGTCAAAATAGTTGGCTAGAGTTGGGATGCATTTGTGGGCCGGGGAATAAAAAAACGCTGTGGCTGACGCTATGAGATGTTCATAAATCTAATCTCTCTCTTTTGTAAAACTAACTTATTAAATAATTCATGGATAGTTTAAAAAACTAAGACGCTTAAAAATGTAATAGAAAAATTGTAAATACTCATGATTGAAATATGGTAACTTCGTGTAATTAGCGATAATAAATTGATCCAATTTTTGTCTTTTCTTCCGGAAGCCTAAATGATACGGCAAATATCTTGTTTAATGGTTAGCTTAGTATGCAATATTTAACAATGGTTTCCATCTCATGAGCTGTATTTTTTGGGGTGCGTCTTTAGTGTAAATAACTCACTTCCTCAAATACTGTAAATAATTAACATTGCAACACAGGTGCAGAAAGGCGTTCATGTAATCATTACGAATGTATGAATTTGGACATATACGATGATAGATAGAGATTTGTTAATAGTTCAACAAATCGCAAGATCGCAAAAATCGCTAATTTACAAACCCTGATATCTACTATTTTTTGCTGCTGGTGAATTATGA
>BOPP01000013.1:2186995-2197961 GCA_017312745.1 Gryllus bimaculatus
GACGGGGACGACGGGGAACGGCAAGTATAACGGCGGCGGCGGCAGCGACGATGCGCGAAGTCTTCCTCCGGGCCCAAAGAAAGCGAGCGGAAGCGCATTTCTGAATAGGCCTCCTCCTCGGGCCGTTCACCGCGGTGCGGCGCCGCGGACAATGGGATCCTCCGCGTGAGAGGAGGTCCGGCGAGGCGGGGGCGGGGGCGCGGGCTCGCCTTAAAGAGCGGGTCACGCTCGCTGGAAGCGGCGCAGTGGCTTGAGCAGAGGTGGACCGTTGGACGCGGGCGGACGCCAAGTCCTGCCCTGGGGCACTCCGCCGCGCCGTGAGCAGGGCTTCACGGCGAGATGGCTTTCCTAGTGGCATGCTTGTGGTGGGCGAGAGAGAATAATTTTTGATTACACCCAGTGGTGATATTTCAATTAAGGGAGGGTCATAACTCGTTCATGCTTTCTTACCCTGAAGTCATTATCGCGATCCTTGACAAGTGCTTCGGAGAGAAGTTGCTGCTACAACAACGTGATGGCGCCATTAGGTACCGTAACTGGTTCTTCGAATAGCGTGATCGGATCTGTTCTTTATACCGTCATTTCCAGTTTGTTGATTCATTCACCACATATTTTCCTTTTGATAGTAGATATTTATGATTAATATCGAGCACTCGTTGTTCGTCTCGCAGCACTGTATCGAGGAGGTTTCGGCGCGGAATTTCTTTTGTTTTTAAATAATTTGGAATGCCAGAGTTACTCAATCTATAACGGCTCCACAAATGCAGACGAGAGCAATTTGGGATCTCTGCAAGAAGAGGCTAGCCTTCTGTACAGGATTCTCTCTACTTGGATTGTTTAATTTTGGAGTGAATCGAATAGGATTAGGAGATTGTTAGGTGCAAGTTTATTTTTATCGGAAGTCTACTACCTGCCAAGAAGATCTTGAATGGCGATTTTTACACGCAGGAGTATGTGTGTGTCTATGTGTGTGTGTGCGAGGGGGTAGGGTAATCAATATCGAGTTGGCGCGTATTGCTCGTGGATACGATACAGATTTTAGAAGAATGTGTTGAGTATTAAGAGATGGGTTTTATGGCGATATGTATCTTTCCGTAGAGAGTTGTTACTTATATGTTTATTGTTGTTAGTACTACTTTGACCAGATAGAATAGGCATAGTTGATGAGAGGTATTAAATGGTTTCTAGATGGATGTCTGAAGGAAGAGTTCAAAGCGCTAGGTCATTGTCGCCTATTCTCAGTGTCTTAACGAGATAGCGCACTGGTCTAAAAATGAACAATTTCCATCATTTGTTCACAGATTTTCTAAAAGTCTTATTTCAAAACTGTATTAAAATATTATAAATCTGGACAGTAGCCGATTTCATATGTGATAAAATATCACTTTCGTGAAAAATGTCAGAACTGTCGCCGTGGATTGTATCAAACACGTGTATATTGTATACTCACCCCCATCGTAATGAAAAAATCATAAGCTATGCCTTGTCTCAGCAGAGTGCAATGCTTGATATACCTATATATTTATTTATAAATATACTGAACAGTTACTCTTCATCTGTCGTCACTTCTAACTTCTCAAGACATGGGACATTATATTTCTCTTCCAGTACAAGGACCAAACGGACAGATTTTAATGGACATAACCATATCTTCCCGGACGGTGTAACATAGTGCACTAATTGACTACTTTCGGACCAATGACGCGCGTGCGCCATAAAGTGAACTTGCGGTCAGACCCATTATACTGTAATATGTACTCTATATGCCATTATACTCTAATTGTAGCATTACATTCACGTTTAAGAATATTATTTTAAAACGCAGCATGTTTCTATGAAACACATTGTTTTTAATGTGGTCACTTTCATCGTTAATAGGTTTCGCTCGTTGGGTTTCTATTGTTGCTCACTAATATTAGTATTCAATGAAGATGCTTTTTCATTTTCTGATGTTGAATAGTGTTTGCCTCTGATCCAAGGAAGAATTCTCCTATTTTAATTAGAATACTCTGAACTCTTTCTATCGTATGTTTAAAAACTTTCCGCATCATAGACGACTGGCAAATGTTTAATCAAGGCTCAAATTGGATTCTGGTGATCAATAAACCACAGATCGGAGCGGCCGGTCGTTAGAATTCACCTCAAGCTCACAGCAGATTAATTCGACTATGTACGTAGCCAGTGTCGAGAATCCTTCCACCGTCGGAACTCGGACCCTAAGACGCTCTCGTCAAAGGTTCGTCGTCGCTTTCTCTATATACAGCCATCGAATATTATGATGACATTACTTCTGCACACGAATCATTGATATAATAATTAAATTATGTATTATGTAATTAGTAGTCTTTGCGCTTAACACATGTGGGAATTAATTTGAGCTCATGATGGGGAAGCAATTGAAAACGTTGCTATTGCCTGGGGCTCTCCTTGTAGTGCGATCGATGTCCCGTCCCATTCTATCGGGTGAGCATTGCGGTTCGTAACTGCATGTTGGCAGATTCTAGATTGCCTTTATAGGGTTAATTACGTACTTACGCATTATATTTTCATTCAGTCATGTTTAACAGAATAGAATACAAATCGTGTCTTAAAACATCGATGATTGACTGATACCGATTGCCAGTGTTGAAGCCATGTTCTTTCGGGAATGGAAATTTGACATAAGGACAATTTGTGGATAAACTTGACAATTTCAATTTCATGGAAACCTTTGTTATGATTTATTTGCAATCGTTTTCAAATTGTACGCTGTGATTATATTCTTCCAACTACATAGGTTTAACCATAGCTAGTGACACAACACTGAGTTATTTATTAACTTCCCCTCGCTTCGTT
The DNA here is from genome assembly GCA_017312745.1 of Gryllus bimaculatus. Classification (NCBI taxonomy): domain Eukaryota; kingdom Metazoa; phylum Arthropoda; class Insecta; order Orthoptera; family Gryllidae; genus Gryllus; species Gryllus bimaculatus. The sequence goes on from BOPP01000013.1 coordinate 2,189,831, forward strand.
GTCTATTAGTTGTTATGTACACGCGTGGCAGAATTTTTTGAAGTCTTGGTATACACCCTCTTCCAGAGGAGAATGTGCATTTGAGAAAGCGATAGAACTTGAATTGGACAATAAAATCATCTCTAAGAATGTGATTCTTATGAAACTCCGAATTTTCTTAAAAAATATGGATACCATAATGTCTTACTATTTTCTTACTCCAAATTTTGTAATATCAACAATGTAAATACATAATCTAAAGTTCTTATCAATTTCAAAGGCATACAAGTAATTGAAAGAAAACTAACCGAACTATGGCCTCTTGAGAAGTGTTTGTGGTATCGTTAGATACCCAGAAAATCGGGAAAAATCCAAAACATAAATTTCTGATTTTCAATTAGCGCAGAAAGTGAAAGAAATTATGAAACTCAAAACAATAAAACAGTTTCAATTTGGTCTGAATATGCAAATATTTGATTGTGTTATTCCGCTACGCGACTAAATTCTTATATTCAATGCGTCACTGCTTATAACAATGCTGACGTAATGGGAACAGCAAAGTTTCAAGGAAGATATAAAATCAGTTTTTCCGGGCTTGAAGGCGTGGTCCAATGGAGACTTGTCCATACGTTTCGCGCTGCAACTGTGGCAGGCATCCTCAGTGGCGTTGCGCTGGCGGGGGCGAAGTGTTCTTGTTGGCGAAGTTGCAGGCGAAACGTATGGACAAGTCTCCATTGGACACGACCTTCAAGGCGCAAACAACTGATTTTGATATGGAAACGGCCGTGAAAGCCTACATTGAATGTTATTTCAAGGAAGAGGATTGCCCGCCAATTATTTTTTGCTATTTACGAATTTGTGTGATTTTTTCTTTAAATTAAAAAAAAAAGTAGTACCCTATGTGTTCATGCTTGTTACTATTAACCAATTTTATAATATAATACTCAATTTTATTAAAAAATTAAAATTAATAGAATAACGCTTATCTGCCGATTAGTTCTATACGTCATTTCTAAGACCAAATATACGTAGTTGGTTATGATAGTTTCGTTGTGAAGGTTGTGAACTACCAAAAGGAGTTAACGTTTAAGGAGCGTACTTCCCTGTGTTCAAGAGAACACAATATGCAGGTCCAAATACTGCTGAGGAAGCATTATTTGAAGAGATTGGCGCCGTTTAGTAGCAAAGCGAGTTGAAGGGAACGGCCTGTTGAGCTCTTGGAAAGGGCTGGAAAGTTGGCTTAAGAGCTCTTGGATGGGGTTTCGACGTGTCGCAGAGGACGCAGAGGTCCTCCCGCTCTGCCTGGCTTGCACGATACCGCCAGCGCCCGCCTGCAAGATGGCGGGCGGGCGGGCGGGGCGCTTGCGAAGGCGTTCGCGTACACCCCTGGCGCCGTCGGCCTTGGACGGAAGCAAAGGGTTGCTGTGGAGCCAGCCCCGCGCCGCTGCGGGCGAATGTTGCGGCGGCAGACGCTGCGTTGCAGCGGGCCCTCCGCCCCGCCGCGCCCGCCCGCCACGGCCACTCCCGCCCTGCAGCCCCTTCGCCCGCGTGGAAGCTCCGACGCCACAGCCACCGCGCTGCAGTCGCGATCGCCAGCCCGAGCCAAGCAGGGGAAGAGGAGGGCGTTACCTCAGGTGCACATATTTTCTGGCCCGAATTCGGACGCTTCTGAATGAAAACGTTTTTGGGCTGAGAAGGGAGGCCGGGATTGATCAAAGAGGATAGTTTTTTATTTCGAGAAAAGTGAATACGATTACTGTTTTTTCATGAATTAAATATTTGATGTGGTAAATAAAGCACACCGTCAGAAAAAACAATTTATCATTTTTGTTATTATACTGTTTTGAACAAATTAAGTTACAAAAAAGTATTTTACAGCAAAATATTTGTCATATGAATGATTTTTTGACAGTATTAGAAAACAGCGTTTTTATAAAAGTCTTGACAGTTTTGTTTGACGTTTATCTTCATAATCAAAATCGATTTTGATTATTTGATGATTACTTGAGTTTTTGATGCGGTGATTGAAAGGTTTTCATTAGAGAAACAGTTACCGCATTACTGCCTGGCACAGAATGTGTTATCAACTTTATCATTCATTTGAGCTTAGAATACAAATTTCTCCAAAGTAGGTACAGATTTCTACTCATACTAGTTTTGGTTGAGATTTAATTCCCTTACATTTGCTTAACTTTTCTTCATTTACGTTTATTTATGAAAAATTTTGTGTCAGATCCTAAATCAGGAGAACCTGATGCACCGAATGACTCTCTAAAACATCAGTACATGAAAACTCGGGAGTCTAAAAAATAAAGGGTCTACCTTCCTCACGATCTCTTTAAAAAATATCGATAAAAATATATTTGGACGTATCGTCTTACAATTAAGTTCCCTATTGAAAAAGAGAGGCGACAAATCCAATTTGCCGATGGTTACTCGTTGGAAGGACAAAACGTAAATTCTTTTAAACGACGGATTCACTGATTAATTCAATGATTGTTAATTAATATAACTAGTCCTAAACAACGTATTGTAACAACAAAATTTGTACCAACACAATTTTCATATACAATAAAATCTTGAAAGATTCATCCATGAGATTAAACAAGCAGTGAATTCTAGAATGTTGGCCAAAACGGTAGCATTACATTATGGAAAAGTAAAGTTTTGAAAGCTGAAAACTTGTAATTTGATCCATAATGTTATTACTCACTGAAGTAATTTATATAAATGTACAACAGTGTAGGTTCAATCAGACTTCACGTTCACAATGAAGACGAAAACTTGTTCTGACGTACTAGGTTGCAATGGAAGGCGCGCTGCAAAACGAATTTAAAAGTTATTTATTTAAAGAAGAGTCCCGTAATTCGCTCAGAGGATTGAAGTAGCGGTTTCATTCAAAGTAATAGGTAGAGAAAACAATAAGTAGTATTTACTACAAAGTACCAACGACTTTTTTGTAAATCATTCCTCTAAACTTGGTCATTGATGAGTGGTATGAGTGTAATTTTAATTACGATCCTCAGTGCCTAGCCTTTTGCGCCATGTAATGAATGAATGAATGAATGAATGAGTGCTGGATGATCATAGTAGATATGAATTATAATAGAAACGGTGGATGAGAAGCAGGGAAACGACAAAGTCCTGAGAAAACCTTTCGCGAACTCATTGGCCACGACGATTCTAGAGGACTTGCACAGGATTAAAAATAAAGTATCAGATGTGGATGGTGAGCGATCTTACCACAACACCTCGAATCACTGGGGTCTTTTGAAATTTGGTATCATAAATAATATAAATAATAATAGTATAAGTCGGAGACATTGCGGCAGCCGGCGACTGTGCCGAGGAGGCAGCGGTTCGAGCCCTGAGTAGATTTGGTCGTATTTGTTATTGTCCCTTCACCCCTCATCATCATTCTATCATCTTATAATTCACACTTCAAGGCGTAAACCCTTGTTGTACTGAATGATACAGCTGAAAAGCTGATCCTTGAAAAATTACACACGTTAATCGTGTAGCGTGGTCAGTAGTGGCCTGTACGCTAATAATAATAATAATATAATAATATAATAATAATAATAATAATATCATTAGATCTGCTCTTCGCCCTAACGACTTCCATAAATTTATATTACATAATTACTATAATGATTGAGTGGGGCAAATGATAACTGGCATTATATCACATAGGAAAGTGCAATGAAGTACCTACATGTAATGAGTTGTACGCAACGTATGAAGGGATTTTCACTATCATATGTCTCCTTGAAACCTCTTGTGATATGAAGAGAGCCTCCTCGAGTACCCGCAGAATTAATGTTGGTTGATCAGCTAAGATAAACACACTGTACTTCTTGATTGTGTTTGTGAGGTTTGGGTGCTTCCGCTTGTATGACGTCGCAACGTGCCTTTGTGCTGTACCGTTTGCACAGACCAACAACACACGCTCAGCGCGCCGAGTCGATGGCTACTCACAGATATGCGGCGAGCACAGCCAGGCGGCCACGGCATTCCGGGCACGAGGCGGAATCAAGATATCGCGTGAGGATGGAGGCGCGACCTGCGCTTCGGACCATGACGTACGAGAAGCTGCTTGCAGTGGACGGGAAGCGGGATACCACCGTTCTAAGTCCTCAAATTAGATTGATTTTGAGGCACACGGGGTGGTGGTTGTTGTTGCTTCTAGAATTATTGTTCTTTTGATAAATTTATCCAATGGGTTGTAAAATGTGTAAATACATTAGGGATACCGCAAATTACAAAGGACCAATAAATAAACTAAATTATAAATAATTATCTACAGGAATATTCTCATATTGGCTAAATTGATTACCATTAAGTCTTGGCCATAAAGGGCGGGACCAATTAATAGATTAGGTTTAAATATACTCTTTATTTACAAGAAATTATGAGAAAAGAGAACAATGCCTTTGTAGTTTTCTTGATCATTTCACTTAATGTGAATGTGAAACTTAGTGGCTATTTTTTGGAGATCAGTATTTTTGGAGTTGCTCTTAATGCACAAATAACCAAATTTATGTCCTAATTTAGGTTTTATTTTTGAAATGTTCAAATCAAGAATTCAACACAAGGAAATTGGAATAGATAACTTTTCTAAGAGAATTTTTTCTATTTTTTTAGACTGCTGTGTGAGCAAAAATGAAATTTCAGTCTTCAGTTCTTTGAATTGTCCCTCGCTAGTGTTTTGACCTTTCTTCATTCTCAATGCTCATTTAGTCTATTTTCTTTCTAGGAACTAACCAAACTTATGTCGAAACGTAAACATGATGCATGTTTTTTTTGTTTGAGTTTGTAGTTCTCTCATCAGAAGCGTTATTTCAGTAACATTGACGAATACTGATCAGTTGTATCATAAAATTATTTGATGAAAATAGGACGTGTTTTATTTTATAAATCTTTGAGACGGCCACGTGTAAAAGCTGTAATTTTGGGCATATAAGAACATAATAAAAGTTCAATTTTAGCACTAGTGGTAAAAGAGAGACGCTCAAATATTGAGATAAAACATTGTTTCTCTAACAATAGACAAAACAAATACTTACGTCTGACTGTATCAGGTACTATTGACCTTAACCTATCGCACAACTAGTACATAATTAAATTATTTGCACTCCTTAATTAAATGAAATGAAATGAAATTCAGTAAGCTGACTAATAATAATGTATGACACACCTGGTAAGAGTAATATTATTTTTCTCGTACGATTGTTCCAAACGGCCTCAAGTCACAACCTATTGTACTCACACAATAAAATGTCACTTTGACACTCGTATCATAAATAACTACTATAAAATTGCTCATTTTACTGTGTGAAAGATATATTTACGTTTCTTTAGGACCACCGGCGTTTCTTTCAGATTTAAACGCTTCCTTTTAACGAACGACTCAGGAGTTTTAATGAACGCCGTGTCTCCCAGATGGGACATTGCGCATGGACGTGTTTGCAGAATCTTCTTAATCGTTCGTCCAAAGAAAATTTGTAAATGTATCCAGAGAAATCCTCTGATCGCCATTCAAGACGGAGATGTGCTCTTTGAGAATTATTGAAAAATTAAAAAAGAAAAACTGGGAGCGTAATGTTGTTTGAGAATTCTGTTATTTTCTTGATACTTTGCGTCATTTTCTAGTACTCATTAACGAATGTTTGTGTTGAAAGCTTAAAAGCCAAGAGATGTGTCTAGATATTCTCTGGAGCATTCCTGAGTGATACAAAATGTAAATTCAATTGGGACATTCCGGACATTCTTTAAAGAATTTTGAACCTAATAGGTTGGCATTTTCGCAGGAAACAATGAATATTGAATTTCAAACAGCCATCAAATCTCAGCGGACCAGCGCCACCTGAACGCACCAGGTGCATAACATGTGTCCCGTTATCATCCATTCAGAATTGACCTAGAGCTAAGAATCTGATTTCGTTTTTCTACATCAATTATTTCACACGTGTCTTCCAAAATAAATGTTTGAATCCACTCAAAGTCGAGGAAGAACATTGCAAGAAATTCCTAAAAAATATAATGGCAGTTTTGTAATATTTTTGTGCATATTCTTTGTAAGAAAAGTTCGAATTTAAGGCTTAGAAGCTAGGAATCGAAGTCCAGAAATTGCTTGTGGCTTCCCTAACAAAGAAAGACACTCATTTGGACAGTTTGCACTTCTTTGAGTCACGTATGTCAGTTGGGATGCAAATGGGAAGCTGCGAGATCATATTACAACCGCCCTGAAAGCTAAGCGGCTATTCCGCAATTGAAACGCATGAGGTGTGGCTACCGTGGCACGGGATCCGGGCGTCCATGTGATGACGATAGCACTTATATTCTGAATCGGTTTTTCTACTATTGACTCTCTGAAATACATTATTTTATCTATCTTCAGATCAAGTTCCATATTGAAGTAAATGAAAAAAGATTTGACATTTACCGCTGGTTTGTCTCTATAAAACAATGAACTTAAGGACTTGATACAAAGCATTTCTAGATTATTTTACGAGTAAATCTTGGTGGCAACATGGGAATCGTATCTAAAGCTTTTCTGAATCCGCATTCTTTTCCACAATCTGCAAATGCTAAGCCTACACCATTTGGGTGAGCGGTTACAAACATTCCTTGAAACTAAAACGATTCAGCCTCAGTCATCACACGAGGTGTGATGACGGTGAGTTGATACAGTTCAGTGCTCTCGAAGACTGATCTACTGCAAATAATATGGATCCATTTTGTACTTATACTATTCTTATTAAACCTTGGAAAAAGAAACAATAACCATCAAGACGAAGAGCTGTTTGAGAGAGATTTGAAGAAGCCGTCTATGTATTATTTATTCTTTTACCATCCGTTTGTGTCAGTTAAAATGTCTGTTATTCAGTATTCCAGAAAATAATAGCCCGAAACTTCCCGGAATAGAACAGAATGCTTCACCAGCAGGACAATTCGCGTTTGTTTTGAACCACACCGGTCGCGAGCTCCGTGTGCACTAAGAAGCTGCGAGATCGTATTACAAAGCACCTCTTCAAGCCCGACGGCGGCCCGTTCCCAGCGGATGGCGTCAGGTGCGGCGACCGCGCGCTCATCCCGGGCGTCCAGGTGCTGACCTAGCGCACAGTGCGCGGGCGTCGTCGAGGCGGCGCGGGCGGCCGCACTTTGAATGCCGCCTCTAACAAGGGGGCTTCGGACTGTCGTTAGGCGGGCGCACGCAGGGCAGGAGATCCTCCGGCGGCCGCCTGCTTCGTCACGAGCGCGGAAGCGAGGAGGAGGAGGGGGAGCAGGAGAGGGGAGCTCCGGTTGCGTTGCGTATGCGAAGGTGGGAGTTGTTTGGTGGTGGAGATTGGCGAGGACGAAGGGGGACGGTGTTTGGCTGTTACGGCGGGAGAGTAGTGGAGCGGCGGTCGCATGGGCGAGGGAGAATGCGACAAGGTTGGCAGAGGAGGAGGCGGGAGGTGGTAGGCGGGTTGATATGGGACGGAGTAAGGGAGCAGGGAAGGGTGCAATGTGGGAAGGGTGTTGGCTGGTTGGACGGGGTAGGCAGCGTAGGCGGTGGCGGCGGAAACCAATATGGGCGGTGGGGCGGATGGGCAGCGGGGGGGGGGGCGGGGGCAGTGGGGGCACCGGGGACGACGGGGACGACGGGGAACGGCAAGTATAACGGCGGCGGCGGCAGCGACGATGCGCGAGGTCTTCCTCCGGGCCCAAAGAAAGCGAGCGGAAGCGCATTTCTGAATAGGCCTCTCCTCGGGCCGTTCACCGCGGTGCGGCGCGCGGACAATGGGATCCTCCGCGTGAGAGGAGGTCCGGCGAGGCGGGGGCGGGGGCGCGGGCTCGCCTTAAAGAGCGGGTCACGCTCGCTGGAAGCGGCGCAGCGGCTTGAGCAGAGGTGGACCGTTGGAGCGGGGCGGACGCCAAGTCCTGCCCTGGGCACTCCGGCGGCGTGACAGGGCTTCACGGCGAGATGGCTTTCAAGTGGGGAAGGGGCAATCAAAGTGAGGGGTTTATACACCAAATGTGTTCTGATTTACCGGTTAAATGGATCAATGTAATAGGATTATTGTATGGTTATTACCGGTAAGATAGAAAAATAGCACTGCTCGATCTTGCTTATTAATTATTATTATTATAAATATATTATTTTTAT
>BOPP01000013.1:2211571-2225610 GCA_017312745.1 Gryllus bimaculatus
AGAGAGAGATCAGCAATCCCCCCCTTTCCAGGGATGTTTGGGGCCCAGTTCACTCTATTGCATTCACTGGCTGGCTGGTAACGTGGGCTTCTGAGTTCGTGACGCTTGAGTGTTTTCGGGATTGGGAAGTTAAAACCTGTTAGAAGACCTTTCCTAATATAGAGATAATCAGCAACTTGCCGACTGATTATATTTCCACTGGGTTTGCTTTACTTCATGGATGTTCTGTGTGACTATTTTTTCGAAGGATACAACACGACATTTGAATCAAAAGTAAATTCTGGTATAAATTTTAAGTCGACAGTTGTCCATGTCTTTATGCAAGGTTATGCCTTTTTTGTATTTTTAATTTTCACTTACTCTTATTTTAACTTAAAAATGGATTTCTCGGTTGTCCTTCAAAAAGACAAGATTCGTAAAAGATGTAAAGTTTAAAAAATAATCTCCCACATAATTATAGGCGAATTGTGCCTAAATATTGTTTCATATCTTATTGAAACAACAAACGTAAAATAGTAAAATGTATGATAATAATGTAATATCGTATATGGAATCGTGTAATCCAACACGTTGATAATGATTCAAATCTCTTATGGAATTGATATTATTGCTTTGGATTGCGAAACTGAAAACCTAAATTGAATTTTATTTTTAATAAATAAGTTTGTAAATACATTTGGGACAAGCGGGTAGGCTGAAAAGTAAGAATTTACAAGAACTACTGTATGATAACCACAGACACTCACGCATAAGATACTTGTGATCATGATAAGGAAGGTAGTATGTACGCTGCAATAATGAAATACATCATTCATCTTACCTACAACACATAATTTTACACTGTCATTAATTAATCATTTCATTCATCAATCATTACGACTATCCAATTATGCCCGTCTAATCTATTTACTTATGATTACACCGACTGCATTACGAAAAAATCTCTAGTGTACAAAAACTCTGTACAAAAAGAAAACCAGTATACCAAGTTTTGCTGATTCTCAAAGTTCTCCGCAGAAAATTGCTAGAGTTGTTTCGATGTCATGAGAAAACGGGACATTGGGGAATCTCTCCATCATCACGTAACGACGAGATTGAGAAGAAGTGATCGCGTGTGGGCGGCATCGTTGTTTAAAGTATTCCTTCGACATCCCGCTAACGATTCAATTGAAACTATAGAAAACGACACATCCCAGGAGTCAAGCCGGACACAAGAACTTCACAATGGTTGAGACTTCGGTCCAGCTTAATTTAGCTGGTGGGTAGAAAATTCGCAGGCCCGGTAGAGTTCGAGCCTGTATCGCTTCCTGTTACGAATTTTCAGTTCAGAACCGGCAACCACATGCGCTACGTTTTTTCAGTGTTTTGTAATCATATAAATCTAATAACAACAGCCCGTTGTTTTCCTATCATTGGCCCGGACTCTGGAAAAGTATCTGATGGTTCAACCCGACATACGCTACGTTCTGGGTATTTTGAAATTCTCACCACACACATTCCGTTACTGGAGTTAACATAATTTAGACAATGTTGCAATTTGATCCTCTGTCTTTAGTGTGTTGTGTAGAGGAAAGAACAGTAAGTGTTCTTCTACGAACCTTGTTGTGAAGTACTCTCGTACTCCTCTCCTCGTACTTCTACACGTAACTCCTGTTGTGAAAGTTAGAAATGATTAAGAGCATTAGAAATATTAAGAGCCATCCACATTTAATTTCAATTATTTACTTAGTTTTCTCGCGCACTTCCTACTGAAACTTTCGGCGCAGGTTTTGGGTAGGTGTGCCTTCAACCATTTCAATAAGTTGGATTAGGGGTATTTGTTTGGAGGATGTAATTTGGTGAGGCTTTAGTTGGGTTCTTTCACATGTCCACAGCGTGAATTTGGTTCACTTATGAATTTTCCACCCCGATCCTCACTGAGGCTTTTCTGGAACGAGTCTGCGAAAACACTATAAGTCATCGCTTGCGTCACAATAGTGAGTTGGGGAAAATGTTCTAAATATAACTATGTACTACTTTAGTCGGACTGCCCAGGGTAACGTAAGACACGAGAAGAACAAGAAGAGAACGAGAATAAAAGAAAGGATAAGTGTGAGGAAAAGATGAAGTAAGGGCTTCATCTTCGACGAAGAGGAGAAGCAATGGTAGAAGTCGAAGAAGAAAAGAAGAAGAAGTAAGAACAACAAACAACAACAACTACAAAACAACAACAACACGCGAAAATAAGGTCTGTGGATTTTTCTAATACCCCAGACCCCGGTATCTTGCCCTTTCGACCACATCCGAACTTAGGCTATACTGGTCGGGATTTTTTCGAATTTTTGAATCACGGTCGGGCTAAGAATACTTTTTTGTTAATTGCAGTCAAAAGACGCTCCAAATGGAATTTAATTGGCGCTGGCAAAGAATTCCCAAATTTTCGTAGAAAATTAAAAAAAAACAAACACAGTATTCCGATTTAGAATACACATGATTGGCAATTGAACGCCATTTCTCGGTAAATTGTAAGCAGCAGGAATTAGGCAAATTTGTGAAAAGCAACGGTAAGTGGCCACTTACAGACAAAATTTGAAAAACTAAGAATTGTCTATTATTGAGGCTAATGGGCTGACATTTATCAATATTTGAAACTTAACGTATGGGGCCTACAAATATATCAAAATAGGGTTTGGAGCATAAATTCAAAAAAACATATACACATGAAAAAAAATTATATATTTTTTTAGGTAAACGGATTTTGTTCAAGTGATGTGCTAATTGCCCATAATGAGTTCAGTGCCACAAAAGCCCAAGATATTTAACAAAACTAGGAATGTCTTGAACTATGGCTAGTATTTTCACGTCAGTAATAATAATAATAATAATAATAATAATGATAATGATAAATAACATAATATAATAGTATATAATATAACATATAATATATAATATATATATATAATATAATAATATATAATATATAATATATAATATATATTATATAATATATAATAATATATATAATAATATATAATATACAATATATAATTATAACCAGTGAGCATCCGAAAGCTTATTGTGTATATCCCTGGAGACTGTTTTTGAGAACTATTCATATTTGGCAGTAGTGGACAGAAAGAATTTGTCACAGACAGAAATGTCCGTCTGCATCGACCTGCTCTTGTTATCATTCATGGCAAGTGGATAATTATTTACGTCTCAAACACCGAATTCTTCCAATCTTCAATTGAAAAAGCACAGAAAAGAAGAACTAAGTAAATGTGGCATCTATCATAAAAGGCCAACTATAAATTTCAAAGTGAGCAACACTTCTTTTGTAATACTAAGTACTGGAGTCATTCCAAAGACCGTAACTCCCGAAAACCTGCTGAAGCTTCTGCAGAAGAATAGTATCAATCTTACTACGTATTAGAATGGTAATGAAAATTTTTGTGAGAATCAAACCTGCATAATTAGATTCATAATTTTAACCATAATTTTGTACAATTAATATAGTCACCAATAGATATACAATAATAATAATATTAATGAATAATAATAATAATTATTATTATTAATTATAATGGTAGTAAGTGGTCGTAGAGGAAAGTTTTCGCCAAAGAGCTCCGGGGAAAGTGGCGTGAGGTTTTGAGATGTTGTTTAGTTGTTGTGCGGTTCCGTGCCATCGTGGGGGCGCAGGTCCCAAGCGTGCGTCCGCCCCCGTCTCTCCTTCGCCGCTGGCCGGTCACGCGTGCCATTATTTCAACTGCCGCTGGCGAGATAGGCGGGCGGGTGCGCGCACACGCGATGGGCAGGGCAGGGCCGCTCGCCGCCCACCGATCGCCCACGTCTGCCCACAGCGCCCTCCCCGCCCGCGCATGAGCAAGCTTCCAAACACCGCGACCCAATGTGGGGATCACTCTGTACGAAGGCGCGTCAGAAGAGAAATTTAGCGTATCCAAAGTGTGGAACGACGTACACGACAAAATGTTTACTCTAAAAATCTAACTTCACATACACTGCTATGCATTGAAGATTTGTATGGACAGGAGCGTGATTGAAGCAAAATAACGTTTTTGGGAAGAAGAATACGACACATCTTTATGAAAGCAAAGGCCCAAAACTCACGACGCACTGCTGAAACCTTCACGTAGGTCTGAACAAAGCGAGTTTGAACAATTTCAATCGTCTTGAACGACAAATCTTAAACGCAGACGTCTAGGTTCACGAGACCCATTCTAATATTTTAGCAGACCGGCTTACACGTAAGGTTTATATATTGTCGTTTCGGTGCGCGTCAACACCATGGAATTAGCCCTAGTTTTAGTGTAAAATGTATGTGGGCACTTCTGGAAAGGTGACAGTGTGCCCACTCCCCTGCATGGTGATGTCCAGCGCCGACCTAACACGCCAGCCGTGCGGGGGATTTCCCATTCTGCATTTCAACCGCCCCCGTGGCAACCGCCCCAACTATATAGCTCAAAGCACTTGGTCTAGGAATTGGCACTAGATCTCACGACATATTGCCCACTGTAGTGCATGTTCGTCGTAGGTGCGTGTGTTTGATAGAAGAGTGTAAAGGTATAAGATAAGACAACAAGCATAACTCGCACACGGTTCGATGGCCCGTTGGTCAGGTACTGATATTCGCGGCTTATTGATCGAGAAAGCACGGAAAAACTACCGGTCAGAGCAGCCGACAGCTAGTATTCTCCTCCAGGCAAGCGTCAGAATTCGGATCTAACTAAATAGGTAGTTTGAAAAAATGCGTCACCGTCAGAACATGAATTTAGGACTTTCCTCTCGGAGTCTTCTTTTTACAGAGGCAGCATTTGTTCTGAACAGTCTCCTCCAGTTTTACCAATAAGAGAACGAATGAGGTTTGTGTCCAGTTGGTCAACTTGATAGGAAAATTTTAATGTCCCATTTTAATTCTCAATTTTCGGTCACCACTGTTTCTCCATCGTTTCTTCGTTTCTGCTACACGTCCTCCCAATATCCTAACTCACAAACGGTTGGGAACCTCTCCATGCCATCGTCCTTGCAAATTAATTCCGCCGGGATGGGACCCTTCCAGCCAGGCTGCTTCGCTAGCTTCGAACGGATGTGTAATATACTGCGTACGTTTGTCTAGGCATGGTTTCTGTTTTTTTTCAGCGTCGAGATGTCGCCATAGGTTCTTTCTCAGGGTTATTAGTCGATTATGGAAGTGTGTAAAAGAAAGGAATAGAAGGAAGTCTGTTCAAGGGAAATGCACGAATTGGGAAAATCCAACTTGTCCAGCATACATAGCAAAAAACGACGCCTCAGGCAGGATTCGACCAGTGACCCTTCGAGGTAAACATTACGATGTAGCTTCTCGGGATTGTAATTCATTTTCCTATTGTATTGAAATCCTAATTGATTAGTTCCCAGCGACCTCCTGCAAGCATTGGAACCCATGCAAGCCTGAAAGCAGTCATCAACATGCGAGGGGGACCGGTGTGCAGCGGCATCCGGCGAGGGCGGTGGCGTGGGAATAATCGAGAGAGCACACTCCGCGTCCACCCGCGCCTTCCTCCCGGCCTGGTCAGGCTTCGTTCGCGAGTGGCTTCTGCCCCGCACAAGGGCCCACTTGTGGTTTCGGCGCTTCCTGCAGCTTCTCGAGTCCCTGCGCCGCCTCTTGGAAAGAACGCCGCTAAAGTCGTCGCGGGTCGCCGCCGTCTCGCTGCGCTCGTTGCCGCCTGTGAAGACCCTAGCCGGCCTCTGGCCTGTTGCCAACCTGCTGCAGCATCTCCTGCGGCTGCTGCGTGGCCTCGTCATGCAAGACTTTCCAGCCGCCCGCAACTGAATTTCCGCGTCCAACTCCGCCCCACTGCCTCCTCTTCAAACTTCGCTTTCACCACCTACTGAGATCTCGCTACTGTTCCCACCGACCGCTCTCTTTCGCCCTCCGGTCGCCGCTCCGCTCACCTCGGTTTCTACTTCCCTTGATTCATCTTTGATCCCCGCAGTTATATCGAATTCGGCTTCCTAATCCACCATCATCCCTAACAACTAACCCGCCGCCATCGCACCTCCCCACCCACCACGAACAACCTCCTTAACCGTCCCGGCCCCGATCGCGTTCGATGCTAATCCTCGCCTCTCTACCCTCTTCTGGAACTCCCACCCAAGCAAACTTCAAATTCACAAGAAATTCCGCCAACCCCCGAGACCGCCATTTCATGCACATCAACTTCCACCACGCTTTCCATCCCAGTCAGCTCCTCCTCCCTCCCGCCCCTGCTAGGCCCCGCCCCCCGCGGGTGGCGGGCCCGCGCCACGCCGCGCACGGCCGTGTCGCAGTGGTTGACCGACGCGTTTCGCGGAGCGGACGGCCGCGCCTGCGCAAATTTGACAACGGCTCGTGCTCCCGGGTTCGCGCGCCGCGGCTCTCCAGACGTTCGCGACGTCGCCCATGAGAACCCCGACGCCCGCCACGCACATCCACTCCAAAATTAGCCTCTTTGAAAAGAAATCTGAAGATTGAATTGCCACTCCGCTTTGACAACGGCCATATTAAATGCGCTTATTTTCCTACTTCTTTCTTTCCAATCTTTCTTTCCCCAACCCATTAACCCCAACACTTATATTTACCAAATCCTATCTTTGAATCTGCATTTGCCGGTTCCAATTCTCCCCATACATACCGTATATACAAACCTTTGCTGGCATAATGTTGATTTCACAAACCAATTCCCTAAGTGGGAACATCCTGCATAATAGTAATAAACCGTATACTATTTGAATTTCACAAAGTGATTTTTACAAAAAAATATACCAACATCTATTTCTACAATGGCATATTAACACATTGCACTATGTTACTGACATAATAACCCTCCATTATCATCCCTCGTAACCTAATTGTGTTTTCTTTTATTGTCCAACAACGATAGATAAATTCAGATCTCGTGATTGTATGTATCTTGAAGTATGTATCGTGATTGTATGTATTCCGTGATGTATGATTCGTGATTGTATGTATCCTGTATCTTGAAGACAATATTTATTGATATGGGATTCCTAGAAAAAGTTTTTTAAAGCATTTTTCGCGAAAATTCTGGATTTACACAAAGTATATTTCTGGTATATATGTTTTAAGATGTGTCCTCCCTTATATTGAACAGGTATTATTTAAGAGAGTACTTTTTTAAAAAAACCTTAAGGAACATGGATATAATTCAAAATTTCCGTGATAAACAGTTCTAAATATTTTCTCCATTTTATCTGTTCAATTCACAGAAATACGGAAATCCGAGTTAACGCCCATAATGCATCGCACTGCGCAAACGCTTCTACCTGGAGAAGCGTAAGGTTTCGAGGTATTGCAGTCGGCGGGGAGCATATTTATACTTAACAAAAATTATTCGCAGAGCGTAGTTTCTATCACGCGGACTCTGGGTTGTGGGGTCCAGCACGCTTACATTGCACCAACCACTTCTAAGACAGGACGATGAAACTGTCAACCGCAGTGAGCTTGTCAGTATGTAAAGAAACCATTTGGTATAAAAAATAAATTAATTAATTAGGCAAGAGCATGGTTTCAATCACGGAACGCTATAGGTTACGGACCGCACGCTTCCACCCCGCCACTCTGCTCAGGTAAGCAGTTTATAGAGAGCACTAAACAGTAGGTGAAGAAAACATTGTTACTAATATAAGAAATTATTTGGTAGAGCATGGTTCGATCCCGGGACCTTGAGTAATGGGCCCCAGCACGCTTCACTGCTTCCACTCTGAGCCTGCCAGCGCTTCGTACTGAGTACTATGTGAGTTGGTGAAGAAACAATTGTTTACTAAATATAGGAAAATTACTTAGCGAGGTGGTTTTCAATCAGGACCTCTGGGTCATGGGGCAGCCCGCTTTCCACAGTTCCACTCTGCTCCCGGGTAATTCGTACGAGTATTATGTCATTTGAGAAATTATTCGTCCTAAATATAAGAAATTAATTGGTAGTAATTCTCTTGGTAGAGGAGTTGAATGGATCAGAATCAATTGGACGCGGAACGGAAGGGAGCGACGCAGTCCACTTACTCTTTTTTCTACATCCTGGGCGCGCAGGTTACCTACGGTCGGCTGGCAGACTGCGAAGGGTCGTCACCCCTTCCGACCGTGATGTTTGCCTGGCAACCCCACTCCTTCGGCTCTCCTTCCTGGAGCCATTCTGTCTCCATCCTCGCCTGATACGCTAAACCCGCGTAAGTAATTTATTAACGGTTGCTGATGCCGCGGCATAACTCTATGGTAAGGCCCTGGACGGGCGTTAGGGAAATTCCTATCAGGGTGCAGATGGCGTTTTTTGAGAAAATTATATGAAATTATATGCCCTATTAGAATGTGTAAACCATGCGGAAGGGAGGAGCCGAAGGGAGTGAGGGTTGCCCAGGCAACATCACGGGGAAGGGGTGACGACCCTTCGCAGTCTGCCAGCCGACCGTAGGTAACCTGCGCTGCCAGATGTAGAAAAAAGAGTAAGTGGACTGCGTCGCTCCTTCCGTTCGCGTCCAATTGATTCTGATCCATTCAACTCCTCTACCAAGAGAATTACTACCAATTAATTTCTTATATTTAGGACGAATAATTTCTTCAATAATTGACATAATACTCTTTACGAATTACCCGGGAGCAGAGTGGAACTGTGGAAGCGTGCTGCGCCCATGACCCAGAGGTCTGTGGATCGAAACCACGCTCTGCAACGTAATTTCGTATAATTAGATCCAATGTTTTCTTACCCAACTTACATAGTACTCTGTACAAAGTGCAGCGTGAGCAGAGTATCGCAGTTAACGGGGCCTGGCCCCATTATACAGAAGTCCGTGGATGGAAACCACACTCTACTAAATAATTTCCTATATTTAGGGCCAATGTTTTCTTCAACAACTGACATGATACACTCTAAGAACCGCACTGGGAGCAGAGAGGCGCAGTGGAATCGTGCTGGGCCCACACCCCAGAAGTCCGTGGATCGAAAACACGCTATACTAAGTACTTTCTTATATTTAGTACCAATGTTTTCATGACCAACTCACATAGTACTCTCAACGAACTACTGCGTGAGAAGAGTGGCGCAGTGGAAGCGTGCTGGGTCCATAAACCAGATGTCCGTCGATCGAATCCATGCTCTGCTAAGTAATTTCTTATATTTACTACCACTGTTTCATCACCTACTCTTATAATACTCTCTACGAACTGCTGCGTCAGAAGAGAGACGCAGTGGAAGCATGCTGGGCACAAAACCCAGAGGTCCGTGGATTGAAACCACCCTCTGCTAAGTAATTTCCTATATTTAGTAACAATGTTTCTTCACCAACTCACATAGTACTCAGTACGAAGCGCTGCAGGCTCAGAGTGGAGCAGTGGAAGCGTGCTGGGCCCATTACTCAGAGGTCCGTGGATCGGAACCATGCTCTACCAAATAATTTCTTATAATTAGTAACAATGTTTTCTTCACGTACTGTTATAGTGCTCTCTATAAACTGCTACATGAGCACAGTGGCGGAGTGGAAGTGTGCTGGGTCCATAACCTATAGGTCCGTGGATTGAAACCATGCTCTGCTAAGTAATTATTTAATTTTTATGTACCAATGGTTTCTTTACATACTGACAAAGCTCACTGTCGGTTGACAGTTTCATCGTCGTCTTAGAAGGGTGGTGCAATGTAAGCGTGCTGGACCCACAACCCAGAGGTCCGGTGATAGAAACTACGCTCTGCGAATAATTTTTGTTAAGTATAAATATGCTCGCCGCCGACTGCAATACCTCAAACCTTACGGCTTCTCGCGGTAGAAGCGTTGCGCAGTGGATGCATTATGGGCCGTTAACTCGGATTTCCGTGATTTCTGTGAATTGAACAGATAAAATGGAGATAAATATTTAGAACTGTTTATCACGAAATTTTGAATATATCCATGTCCTTAAGGGTTTTTTAAAAGTACTCTCTTAAATAATACCTGTGTCAATATAAAGGAGACACATCTTAAGACATATATACAGAATATACTTTGTGTAAATCCAGAATTTTCGCGAAAAATGCTTTAAAAAACTTTTTTTTAGAATCCCATATCATAAATATTGTCTTCAAGATACAGGCATTAAAATCACGAGATCTGAATTTATCTATCGTTTTTGGACAATAAAATGAAAACACAATTAGGTACGAGGATGATAATGGAGGGTTATTATTGTCAGTAACATATGCAATGTGTTAATATGCCATTGTAGAAATAGATGTTGGTATATTTTTTTGTAAAAATCACTTTGTGAAGATTCAAATAGTTATACGTTTATTACTATTATGAGGGATGTTCACTAGGGGAATTGGTTTGTGAAATCAACATTATGCAGCAAAGGTTTTGTATATACGGTATGTATGGGGAAGAATGAGAACCGGCAAATGCAGATTCAAAGATAGGATTTGGTAAATATAAGTGTTGGGGTTAATGGGTTTGGGGAAAAGAAGATTGGAAAGAAAGAAGTAGGGAAAATAGCGCATTGTGAATATCGGGTTGTCAAAGCGAGTGCAATTCAATCTTCAGATTTCTTTTCAAAGAGGCTAATTTTGGAGTGGATGTGCGTGGCGGGCGTCGGGGTTCTCATGGGCGACGTCGCGAACGTCTGGAGAGCCGCGGCGCGCGAACCCGGGAGCACGAGCCGTTGTCAAATTTGCGCAGGCGCGGCCGTCCGCTCCGCGAAACGCGTCGGTCAACCACTGCGACACGGCCGTGCGCGGCGTGGCGCGGGCCCGCCACCCGCGGGGGGCGGGGCCTAGCAGGGGCGGGAGGGAGGAGGAGCTGACTGGGATGGAAAGCGTGGTGGAAGTTGATGTGCATGAAATGGCGGTCTCGGGGGTTGGCGGAATTTCTTGTGAATTTGAAGTTTGCTTGGGTGGGAGTTCCAGAAGAGGGTAGAGAGGCGAGGATTAGCATCGAACGCGATCGGGGCCGGGACGGTTAAGGAGGTTGTTCGTGGTGGGTGGGGAGGTGCGATGGCGGCGGGTTAGTTGTTAGGGATGATGGTGGATTAGGAAGCCGAATTCGATATAACTGCGGGGATCAAAGATGAATCAAGGGAAGTAGAAACCGAGGTGAGCGGAGCGGCGACCGGAGGGCGAAAGAGAGCGGTCGGGGTGGGAACAGTAGCGAGATCTCAGTTGGTAGTGGAAAGGAAGTTTGAAGAGGAGGCAGTGGAGGCGGAGGTGGACGCGGAATCAGTTGCGGCGGCTGTGAAGTCTTGCATGACGAGGCCACGCAGCAGCCGCAGGGATGGATGTGGCAGCAGGTGCAACAGGGCCAGAGGCCGGCTAGGGGTCGGTCACAGGCGGCAACGAGCGCAGCGAGAGCGGGGCGGCGACCGCGACGACTTTAGCGGCGTCTTCAAGAGGGCGGCGGCAGGGACTCGAGAACTGAGGAAGCGCCGAACCACAAGTGGGCCCTTGTGCGGGCAGAAGCACTCGCGGAACGAAGCCTGACCAGCCGGGAGGAAGGCGCGGGTGGACGCGGTGTGCTCTCTGCGATTATCCCACGCCACCGCCCTCGCCGGATGCCGCTTGCACACCGGTCCCCTCGCATGTGATGACTGCTTCAAGGCTTGCATGGAGTTCAATGCTTGCAGGGAGGTCGCTGTGGAACGTAATCAATTAGGATTTCAATACAATAGGAAAATGAATTTACAATCCCGAGAAGCTGACATCGTAATGTTTACCTCGAAGGGTCACTGGTTCGAATCCTGCCTGAGGCGTCGTTCTTTGCTTATGTATTGTGACAAGTTGGGATTTTCCCAATCGTGCATTTCCCTTGAACAGACTTCCTTCTCTTCCTTTCTTTTACACCACTTTCCATAATCGACTAATAACCCTGAGAAGAACCTATGGGACATCTCGACGCTGAAAAAAAACAGAAACCATGCCTAGACAAACGTACGAGTATATTACACATCCGTTCGAGCTAGCGGAAGCAGCCATGGCTGGGAAGGGTCCCATCCCGGCGGAATTAATTTGCAAGGACGATGGCATGGAGAGGTGTCCCAACCGTGTGAGTTAGGATATTGGGAGGACGTGAGCAGAAACGAAGAAACGATTGAGAAACAGTGGTGACCGAAAATGAGAATAAAATGGGACATTAAAATTTTCCTATCAAAGTTGACCAACTGACACAAACCTCATTCGTTCTCTTATTGGTAAAACTGGAGGAGAACTGTTCAGAACAATTGCTGCCTCTGTAAAGAAGACTCCGAGAGGAAAGTCCTAAAGTTCATGTTCTGACGGTGACGCATTTTTCAAACTACCTATTTAGTTAGATCGAATTCTGACGCTGCCTGGAGGAGAATACTAGCTGTCGGCTGCTCTGACCGGTAGTTTTCCGTGGTTTCTCCGATCAATAGCCGGCGAATATCAGAGTAACCTGACCAACGGGCCATCGACCGTGTGCGATTATGCTTTGTCTTATCTTATACCTTTACACTCTCTCACACACGCACCTTACCACGAACATGCACTACAGTGGCACATATGTCGTGAGATCTAGTGCCGATCTAGACCAAGTGCTTTGAGCTATCATAGTTGGGGCGGTGCCACGGGGGGGGGGTTATAAATGCAGAATGGGAAATCCCCCGCACGCTGGCGTGTAGGTCGGCGCTGGACATCACCATGCAGGGGAGTGGGCACACTGTCACCTTCCAGAATGCCACATACATTACACTAAAACTAGGGCTAATGTCCATAGGTGTTGACGCGCACCGAAACGACAATATATAAACCTTACGTGTAAGCGGTCTGCTAAAATAATTTAGAAGTGGTCTCGTGAACCTAGACGTCTGCGTTAAGATTTGTCGTTCAAGACGTTGAATTTGTTCAAACTCGCTTTTGTCAGACCTACGTGAAGGTTTCAGCAGTGCGTCGTTGAGTTTTGGGCCTTTGCTTGTCATAAAGATGTGTCGTATTCTTCTTCCAAAAACGTTGATTTTGCTCAATCACGCTCCTGTCATACAAATCTTCAATGCATAGCAGTGTTTTGAAGTTAATTTTTAGAGTAAACATTTGTCGTGTACGTCGTCCACACTTTGGATACGCTAAATTTCTCTTCTGACGCGCCTTCGTACAGATGAGTCCCACATTGGGTCGCGGTGTTTGGAAGCTTGCTCATGCGCGGGGCGGGGAGGGGCGCTGTGGGCAGACATGGGCGAGCGGTGGGCG
The DNA here is from genome assembly GCA_017312745.1 of Gryllus bimaculatus. NCBI lineage: Eukaryota > Metazoa > Arthropoda > Insecta > Orthoptera > Gryllidae > Gryllus > Gryllus bimaculatus. The sequence goes on from BOPP01000013.1 coordinate 2,224,765, forward strand.
CGAGCGCCCTGCCCTGCCCATCGCGTGTGCGCGCACCCGCCCGCCTATCTCGCAGCGCAGGTGTAAATAATGGGCACGCGTGACCGGCAGCGGCGAAGGGAGAGACGGGGGGCGACGCACGCTTGGACCTGCGCGCCCACGTATGGGCACGGAACAGCAACAACAACCTAACAACATCTCAACCTCACGCACTTTCCCCGGGAGCTCTTTGGCGAAAACTATTCCTCTACGACTACTACTTGCATTTGTTATATATTAAAACTAGATCTTCAAATTATGTTAATCTGTATCTGAATTTTGAACATTGCAAATGCTAAAGTTGAACTTCGTTTTATAGTGTTGGGAAAAGTTTAAACTCACTTTGCTGTGGGGTCGTAGGTATGGGCAAGCTGTGAATGTATGGTAACAGCTCTGAGGAAGAGATCGATCGCCTGTTTCTCGACCCAAGAATAAGTACCAGTCTTTCTCTCCAGTTGGTGAAAAGAGCGTAGCAGAAAAGTTTGCTGTGGTCAGACGGAGAAGAAGCGGGCTGATGGCCGAGTCGCCGCCACGTTGTAAAATACGGCAAATTCAATTCAATTTGCAAGGATAGATGAGTTCGAAAATCGGCTAAAATACTGGCTGGAATTCACTTGTTGCAGTACTGTGAGTATGCTTGTAAAACTGCGGATCGCTGTAGTAATATGTTGAAGTAAAGGAAGATGTTTGTTGCCTCAATAGTGCAGTTACGCCCGCTAGCAATCTCTGTTTTTCCCACTCAACTTGTATTGACATAATTTAACCACATTAAAATTTTCCATCGCTCAAAATAAAATAATTTCCAATAATTTTCTGCTCCAAAACAGA
>BOPP01000013.1:2228076-2241255 GCA_017312745.1 Gryllus bimaculatus
CACTTACTACCATTATAATTAATAATAATAATTATTATTATTATTCATTAATATTATTATTATTGTATATCTATTGGTGACTATATTAATTGTACAAAATTATGGTTAAAATTATGAATCTAATTATGCAGGTTTGATTCTCACAAAAATTTTCATTACCATTCTAATACGTAGTAAGATTGATACTATTCTTCTGCAGAAGCTTCAGCAGGTTTTCGGGAGTTACGGTCTTTGGAATGACTCCAGTACTTAGTATTACAAAAGAAGTGTTGCTCACTTTGAAATTTATAGTTGGCCTTTTATGATAGATGCCACATTTACTTAGTTCTTCTTTTCTGTGCTTTTTCAATTGAAGATTGGAAGAATTCGGTGTTTGAGACGTAAATAATTATCCACTTGCCATGAATGATAACAAGAGCAGGTCGATGCAGACGGACATTTCTGTCTGTGACAAATTCTTTCTGTCCACTACTGCCAAATATGAATAGTTCTCAAAAACAGTCTCCAGGGATATACACAATAAGCTTTCGGATGCTCACTGGTTATAATTATATATTGTATATTATATATTATTATATATATTATTATATATTATATAATATATATTATATATTATATATTATATATTATTATATTATATATATATATTATATATTATATGTTATATTATATACTATTATATTATGTTATTTATCATTATCATTATTATTATTATTATTATTATTATTACTGACGTGAAAATACTAGCCATAGTTCAAGACATTCCTAGTTTTGTTAAATATCTTGGGCTTTTGTGGCACTGAACTCATTATGGGCAATTAGCACATCACTTGAACAAAATCCGTTTACCTAAAAAAATATATAATTTTTTTTCATGTGTATATGTTTTTTTGAATTTATGCTCCAAACCCTATTTTGATATATTTGTAGGCCCCATACGTTAAGTTTCAAATATTGATAAATGTCAGCCCATTAGCCTCAATAATAGACAATTCTTAGTTTTTCAAATTTTGTCTGTAAGTGGCCACTTACCGTTGCTTTTCACAAATTTGCCTAATTCCTGCTGCTTACAATTTACCGAGAAATGGCGTTCAATTGCCAATCATGTGTATTCTAAATCGGAATACTGTGTTTGTTTTTTTTTAATTTTCTACGAAAATTTGGGAATTCTTTGCCAGCGCCAATTAAATTCCATTTGGAGCGTCTTTTGACTGCAATTAACAAAAAAGTATTCTTAGCCCGACCGTGATTCAAAAATTCGAAAAAATCCCGACCAGTATAGCCTAAGTTCGGATGTGGTCGAAAGGGCAAGATACCGGGGTCTGGGGTATTAGAAAAATCCACAGACCTTATTTTCGCGTGTTGTTGTTGTTTTGTAGTTGTTGTTGTTTGTTGTTCTTACTTCTTCTTCTTTTCTTCTTCGACTTCTACCATTGCTTCTCCTCTTCGTCGAAGATGAAGCCCTTACTTCATCTTTTCCTCACACTTATCCTTTCTTTTATTCTCGTTCTCTTCTTGTTCTTCTCGTGTCTTACGTTACCCTGGGCAGTCCGACTAAAGTAGTACATAGTTATATTTAGAACATTTTCCCCAACTCACTATTGTGACGCAAGCGATGACTTATAGTGTTTTCGCAGACTCGTTCCAGAAAAGCCTCAGTGAGGATCGGGGTGGAAAATTCATAAGTGAACCAAATTCACGCTGTGGACATGTGAAAGAACCCAACTAAAGCCTCACCAAATTACATCCTCCAAACAAATACCCCTAATCCAACTTATTGAAATGGTTGAAGGCACACCTACCCAAAACCTGCGCCGAAAGTTTCAGTAGGAAGTGCGCGAGAAAACTAAGTAAATAATTGAAATTAAATGTGGATGGCTCTTAATATTTCTAATGCTCTTAATCATTTCTAACTTTCACAACAGGAGTTACGTGTAGAAGTACGAGGAGAGGAGTACGAGAGTACTTCACAACAAGGTTCGTAGAAGAACACTTACTGTTCTTTCCTCTACACAACACACTAAAGACAGAGGATCAAATTGCAACATTGTCTAAATTATGTTAACTCCAGTAACGGAATGTGTGTGGTGAGAATTTCAAAATACCCAGAACGTAGCGTATGTCGGGTTGAACCATCAGATACTTTTCCAGAGTCCGGGCCAATGATAGGAAAACAACGGGCTGTTGTTATTAGATTTATATGATTACAAAACACTGAAAAAACGTAGCGCATGTGGTTGCCGGTTCTGAACTGAAAATTCGTAACAGGAAGCGATACAGGCTCGAACTCTACCGGGCCTGCGAATTTTCTACCCACCAGCTAAATTAAGCTGGACCGAAGTCTCAACCATTGTGAAGTTCTTGTGTCCGGCTTGACTCCTGGGATGTGTCGTTTTCTATAGTTTCAATTGAATCGTTAGCGGGATGTCGAAGGAATACTTTAAACAACGATGCCGCCCACACGCGATCACTTCTTCTCAATCTCGTCGTTACGTGATGATGGAGAGATTCCCCAATGTCCCGTTTTCTCATGACATCGAAACAACTCTAGCAATTTTCTGCGGAGAACTTTGAGAATCAGCAAAACTTGGTATACTGGTTTTCTTTTTGGTAGCAGAGTTTTTTTTGTACACTAAAGAGATTTTTTCGTAAGGGCAGGTCGGTGTAAACATAAGTAAAATGAGATGAAGACGGCATAATTGGTATAGTCCCGTAATGATTGAATGAATGAAATGATTAATTAATGACAGTGGTAAAATTAATTGTGTTGTAAGGTAAAAATGAATGAATGTATTTTTCATTATTGCAGGTATCAGACTACCTTCCTTATCATGAATCAACAAGTATCTTTTATGCGTGAGTTGTCTGTGGTTTATCATAAACAGTAAGTTCTTTTGTAAATTCTTACTTTTCAGCTACCCGCTTGTCAAATGTATTTACAAACCTTAATTTATTAAAAATAAAATTCATTTAGGTTTTCAGTTCGCAATTCCAAAGCCAATAATATCATCACTTCATAAGAGATTTGTAAATCATTATCCAACGTGTGTGGGATTACACGGATTCCATATACTGATATATACATATTATCAAACATTTTACTATTTTAACGTTTGTTGTTTGCAATAAGATATGAACATATATTGGCACAATTTCGCCTATAATTATGTGGAAGATTATTTTTAAACTTTACATCTGTTTACGAATCTTGTCCTTTTTGAAGGAACAACGAGAAATCCATTTTTTAAAGTTAAAATAAGAGTAATGTGAAGCTTATAATAATAGCAACCAAAGGCATAGACCATGCATAAAGACATGGACACTGTCGACTTAAATTCTATCACCAGAATTTACTTTGATTCAAATGTCGTGTTGTATCCTTCGAAAAAATAGTCCAACAGAACATCCTGAAGTAAAGCAAACCCAGTGGAAATATAATCAGTCGCAACGTTTGCTGATTATCTTCTATATTAGCGAAAGGTCTCTAACAGGTTTAACTTCCCAATCCCGAAAACACGTGATAGCGTCACGACTCAGAAGCGCCACGTTGACCAAGCCAGCGGCAGTGAATGCAATAGAGTGAACTGGGCCCCAAACATCCCTGGAAAGGGGGGGATTGCTGATCTCTCTCTCCAAACAGGAGCAGAACAAAAAATAAACAAAGGGTCCTTTTTCCGGAGCCATGTTACGGATACAGCAAGAACGTGCACCCCCGAAACGTTAGCCTTCTTTATTTCGTTTCCGAGAAGTGAATTCTCTACAAAATCTTAATAATTGAAAAGCTACGTCAAGGAAGCACTGAAATCCCATTTAGGATTATTGTGCAGATTCGTGGTCATTTTGCACTTTATACTTAATTTCGCATTTTGTGAACAATTTTGCTTTATGCCGTGGTCATAAATACCTTGTACTTACCATCAAACATAAAATTACTCATTTTTTTAGCGTCTGTTTACAGTTTGCCTTTGCAGCAATTGCTAAAATGTAGTATCTCTACACATGATTTTTAAAAACATAATTCTTGTAATGCTGTAGAAAACGAAATCAGAATATGCATGTTCTTAACATTTCAATGTCGTAAAATTTGTGGATTTACGTGATAAAACTCAAAACATTAACTAATTTTTTAATAAAAGTGGGGGATTTTTTTTTGTTTTTATTGAACTCAGCACTCAAAATATATGTAAATTGTCCTCCGCATTTCAAACTATATTGCATTTCAAGCCTCTTTTATTACGGCACTTCATTGGAATTTTTACCAAAAAGTAGCTTATTCAATCTAAGAACAAAAATAGACGATACTAAATAAACTAAAAACGAAAATAAACGATACTAAATAAATATTTGATGATCAACCCAGATATGTCGTGATGAGTCTATTGTTGCAAAACGAGAGGTTGGCGTGCGGGTGGTGATTCGTCCGATACTTTTGATGGAACTGTGGAAACAACAACTACACCCCCCTTCCTCCCCCCCTGGTGGTCTTGACTTCGCCCCTGATAATGAAACCTAGGCCAACATTTTCCCCTCGAGGATATCGCACGCTTTTGGGTTCACAGTTGGGGACAAGCACGGATCAAAGGGAGTGGAAATAGGGGTCAGGTCACCCTCCCCCCAGACCTAAAATAGTTATTTATGATACGAGTGGTAAAAGCGATATTTTATTTTGCGAGAAGGAAATGTTGCAACACGATGAGGTCGATAGATCGAGTTGCACAATCATACGAGCAAAATAAAGTCACTTTTACAATTTCTGTCATGCGTTATTTTTTAGACAGCCTTACTGACTTTCATTTTATATTTATTCAAGTACAGAAACATTTTTTTCTTTTGTTGCATTCACAAATTTATCTTAACACTTAAGTACAACCAATGCTAAACTTTTAACACGTTATCCGTGCCCTGAAAGAACTTTTACAAGTGGCTGTCTGAGAATGCTAGAATTTATACCATTCTTCTTCCATACATTGAAACACGATTAAATGTTTTTTAAATAATAAAATAAATCCGAAACAAAAAATATATAAATGAATTTTGTTGATGCGTGTATAAGTAAATAATTTAAAAAATAGTTTCCAAATGCGCAGAAATGTACTTTTTGTGCAGAAAAATTAACTTAAATAAAAAGAATAAATGTGAATGGCTATGAAATACTTTTGAAATTATGTATTATTAAATAGAATTTGAATTAGAAACTCTCTAAACGATAGAAATGGTTGTTCCCTTAAAAATATTGTATTTCATTTCTGTATGTGTCCTAATTCAAAAACAGAATTAAAATAAGATCACAAGAGGTATTTTTCATAAAGAGATCAGGAATTTGTAATAATTTGCAGAAAAATAACGGCGATGTCATTATTCTACTTACTGTATTTCATCGTAATTTCGAATGCCGGTGAATGCTTTACACACCATGCAACCCGCTACAAAATTCCATATCTGTATTTTCACGTTTTCCATTACATTTTTAGATAAAAAATTAAAATAAATTAAAAAATTGATGCCGGATAAAATATGTTTTTCCTAATAAGCTTTTAAACAATTAGAGATAATGCCAACAGTGAGTATGAAAAAAATATAATTCTACTTATTTTATAGGAAGGATACTATAAATAGGTATAATAGTAACCGGTTATAATTGTGTAATTCTGAAATATTGAATATATTTGCGTGTAACAACTATTCCAATTAATTACTAAGTCAATGACACTCAGCTGGATTAGAGTTTCTCGCCTACCTCGATTAGAGATTTTGCCGAAAAATAGAATCTACTGAGCAAAAAGATGATTTCATACCGTGCTTTTGGACAGTGTTACATGTATGTAGCTTCTCTTCCTCCCTGACGCCAAATGCAATTTTTAGTGTTTTACGTACTAAAATAAATGATTGGTAAAAAGTATTGACATATGATGATATACTCTCACATGCTAAAAGTTAAAAGATCAATTGGCAATATCACACATTCCTCTACATCGTGCTCACACCATTACTACATTGCGATTGTCTTAAACGTTTTTTAAGTAGTATACTTTTTAGCTAAGTTCTAGCATGACACTGTTAAGTACACAATACATTTACACAATGCATTTACACTTCATACAATGTCTAGTAACATTTATTTTACGAATAACCTTCAATATTACTCTGTATCCTTCAGGAAACATTAACATTTCATTGCAATATGTTTAGTCTTCTCAGTACATTAATTTCCACTGCAGATTACGAATATAGTCCTTCGACACGACGGATTTTGCCTATGACGGACACATGCTTCCCTTAAAACGAATTATATAAACCTTATTTTTTTCTAAAAACCAGGTAGCTACCGAAAACATTTAAATTTCTAATGCGTTGTAACCTACACAAAAAGGAATTTTTAATTAAAAAAATTAGACAAATAACCTCTGAAAAATATTTTCTGGAAATGACAAAAAAAGCTACTTGAATACAATTGAATTTCCGTAAAAATAGTATTTATCTGACTTAGGCCAGATTCTTGATACTGAAGTTCAAGCTGTCGAGAATTCCTTAACAGTAATAAGTGATTGCTGTAAATCCCTCCTAGTCACAGTTCATTTCGCAAGTGCAGTGTCCAAATGTGTTCGTTTTGGACCCAGAGATCTATGGCCGCAAGGTGAGTCCAGTTGGGGGGGGGGTGAGAGGATGCGGACAGTGGTTCCGGGAGTAAAGAGCGGCCCAACCTCTGAGTCCGCTCGCATAATTTTAGCTTGGTGAGCGAGCGAGGAAGGGCGGTGCGGGGGCGGTGCGGGGCTGATAATGTGCAGTCTTGCGTTGTCAAAAGAGCCGCTGCGGTGAGACTGATGCAAGTGCGTTGGCGGTGACTCACAAGTCACGAGGACATCACGTCGACTTCGTTAATAAAACATCCGGGCAGATGCGCCTCATCTATTTGCAATGAGGTTGCGCGAACGTTGTGTCATTCTATTTCTACGACGCGAGATATTTCTGAATTAACCACACAATGGAATGACGGAGATTATAAGATTGATTCGATTCTTCTTGAATTCTAAGCATGAAAGTCTCTTCCTTGCGTTTAAAAGAAATGTGTATCTTAAATACTACAAGCCTTGGTTGTAGGGAAATTATTGAGACTGTTGTAAAATACACGGCAGCAGAGAGTTCATATTCCAAAACCAGTTCATATTCCTTTTCCTCTCGATTTGTCCTCACCTTAGAATTACCTATATTTTGAATGGATAAGTGTAGATATGTAACAATGAAATATTACATTAAAAATAGGGGAAATTGTAATTGCTCTTTGTAGAAAAGAGTGGTCAACCAACTTGTGACACCCAATATTTCAAGACTAAAGTGACGGAGACCTTTAAACGAAACATTTTGCAAAACTGACTAATGTATTTTGTACACATGTGTACACATTTTGAACTCGATAAAATACATACGATATCAATCATGCATATGTTTCAGAGTGTAAAATTAGTAAACATTTGCAAAAAACAAATGCCAGTAACCAACTATGATCTATTGACACATAACTAAATGTGACTTTTTTTTTAATTCCAGGATGGATTGTAACTTCTTAACTCTCCCTTTACTAAAATACGATGAAAAACGGTATTCATTTTCCTGTTGAAGACTGAGTTGTTTCTCAGCGAACAAGTGCCACAGTTCAAGGCTTTTCAAAGCGTATTAGGAAGCAGGGTCAACGTTTTCTGCGTCAACAGGATGTAGACCGTTTCTTCAGTCTACACGTACATACGTATCGGTGGATGAGTCGTCGTTGAGTAAGTCGTGTGATGCAGATCACTTTTCTTTCTTCTTTTCCTTCTTGTTATTTCTTCTTCCTCTTTCTTCTTTATCTTTCTTCTTCTTCTTCTTCTTCCTCTTTCTTCTTCCTCTTCTTTTTTCTTTCTCTTTCTTCTTCTTCTTCTTCTTCTTCTTCTTCTTCTTCGTCTTTCTTCTTCTTCCTCTCCCTTCTTCTTTTTCTTCCTCTTTCTTATGTCTTCTTTTTCTTTCTTCTTCTATTTCTTCTTCTTTTACCGGGAAGGCTTGGTGCTCATTCGGATTCGGTGGTCACTTCTTGTTTGGCCTGCCTAAAGTCTCTCCTTCCTCGTGAGATATATTGAAGAGCTAAAGACAGAACATGGCTCTAATATTTTTTGTAATATAAGCGTGTCATTCACTTATTTATTATATTCAAATTCCTGTTTTTGTCTGAATAGGTGTGTATCCTAAGTACTTCTTAAAAAATCATTTTTGCTGCCTGAATTTTACTTTTATCACTTTCCAAAATTACTTTCGATTCCTTCAATATATTAATACAAGGACGGCAGTAGTATTAATGAATTTTATACGGGGACGCTTGGTTCCTTTTGGACTTATCGCTGTGTATCTGTTCCATCATTCCACGTGAACGACAAACATGCTGCTGAATAAGCAATGAAAAGCTCGTCGCTTTGTGAGTTACGCATTCAAATACACCGTACGGTGGATCCTGAGGAAGCGAATATTTTCACAGAATTTTCAACGCAGCGACATTTTAGAGTGTTTTTTGTGGATATTATTATAGTGAAATAAATGTGAGAATAAATGTGTCCATAAACAAATAGATAAACAAAATTAAACATGTTTCATTAATCAGACCTTGAAACGTTAACGTATGTAGTACTACAGTTTGTTGTATTCCAATTGCGAATTGCAATTAAAAGAATTTTCGAAAAAATTGTTAATGAATTTAGAAATGTAAAGATTTTGTTTGTGATTCTTAATCTTAAACTTACTCGAAGAAGGAAGTAATTCTGATCGAAGTTTCAAAAACGTCGAAAAACAAATTGCAATTTTCATTGAAACACTAGTAAAAATAAATTTCAGTTAACTACTATTCTACGTGTGATGTTGGAAGAACAATTGACGAAATTTATATATACCACTACGAGTAATTTCCTTTGTATACGTTTATCATGCGAGCAACATGTATTTTATCAGCGTGGCAACATCTCGCAATATTGGTGAGTAGGAAGGTGGCAGCAAATTCTTGCCGAGCGACTTTACATTTAAATCTGGCCTCGACCGCTTTGTAAATTAGCAAGATACTAGGTATTTAGGACATTCTTTTCATTTTTAGTCAGGGACACACGAATTACTAAACATGACTTTTCTTAATACCTGTTCAATGTTACCACAGTCTATATTTGTGTAATTTGCGAGCTATTTTGGGTCGATAGCTTCGCTAAGCATCACTCCAATTTTGAAGAAAAGGGATTTTTTTAACACGTAGGGACAGATTTTAGGACTCATCAGAACATCGAGGTGAATGGTGCTTAATTCTGGGGCAACAAATTTATTATTAGAACCGAACCCAGGTTTTTTAAGAATGTTGTCAAATATTAGTTCTTAAAAATAATTAATTTGCATAAACCCACGTATTCTCCCTTTTGAAAATATGGCATGCATTTTTACTGTCTATCCAAACAACGTAAATCACTTGTAATGCTCGTTAACCTTTAACCTTGCCCAACTGACATTTTTAAGCACTATTTACTGGTTGTCCAGTTTATGTGGCTGGCGGAAGAACACAAAAGATAATTTCGTTTAGCGACTCGGTTTTCAGCGATGATCAAGTTTCAAAACATGTCAAATAAACGGTCGTTGACCTAAAGCGTCAATAACAGAAGTTCGTGGATATCGGATCAAAGCTAGAGTGTGTAGGCTGTAGCGTAAGAAGATCACGGGAAAGGATCAAGGGGAAGTGTGAAGAGAACAAATTTTATTTTCCAGTCTATAAGGGCGCGCGTTGAGCTGATTTTTCATCCTCGTGCACTCCCTGTCTACTTGCTGTCAACGTTTGCTATCAAAACCAGCTCATTTCATTTCAGGCAATGTTACAAGAGGCAAATATCTTTTCGCGTCCACATGTTGTGTGTAGTCAAATAAACACGCTCTCGCCACATTTTTTCGTAGAAATATAGTTCAATTTGAACCGGGTTATTCATTAAAGTTCATTTAAACTAAATTCCTTTCGCAAAAATGAGCCCTCCACAAGAATAAATACACTTCGCAAAAATTTAAAAAAAGAAAGAAAAAAGAAAAAGGATTTTGATAAATAATGGAATGAGCTGAATTTGACGACAAGTTTCCGAGTTAATTTATTTATTCTTTCCTATCGCTCTTTCTTGTCCTTTTGTTTTGACCCATTATAACGAATTGCAGCGTGGTGTAGTGTCTCAACACAGAAGCGCGTCGCGAGTCTCGCGAGCCGAGGCGATGGGTTTCAAGCGGCGGCGGCGGCCGGGCCAAGTGCGTTTGGTAGGGGAGGTCGAGGTAATAGGGTGTGTTGCGCAACGCGTTTAAATGGCAGGTGCGCCAGCGGCCGACAGGACGGCCGCCCAGGCGGGCAGCACGGCGCCTGGCGGCTATCTGGTTGCCATCGCGTGCGCGCAGGTCGGCAGAGTGAGAGTGAGAGAGAGAGAGAGAAAGAGAGAGAGAGGGAGACAGAGAGGGAGAGAGAGAAAGAGAGAGTGAGAGAGAGTGAGAGTGAGAGAGTGTGAGAGAGAGTGAGAGAGTGAGAGAGAGTGAGAGAGAGAGTGAGAGAGAGAGAGTGAGAGAGAGTGAGAGAGAGAGTGAGAGAGAGGGAGAGAGAGGGAGAGAGAAAGGGAGAGAGAGAAAGAGAGAGGGAGAGAGAGAAAGAGAGAGGGGGAGAGAGAGGGAGAGAGAGAGGGAGAGAGAGAGAAAGAGAGAGGGAGAGAGGGAGAGAGAGAGGGAGTGAGAGAGAGGCAGAGAGACAGGGAGAGAGAGAGGGAGAGAGAGGGAGAGAGAGTCAGAGAGAGAGAGTGAGAGAGAGAGAGAGAGATGCGGACCATGAATGATTTCGCGAAGGTTTTTTGTAGACAAATTTATTGACAGTTCTCTTTGTTCGGTAGCTACGGCTGATTGATTGATCAGTGATTCCGTCAACTGCTAAGGCAATTAGTCCCGTGAGTGTTGTTCATGTGTGTTATTCGGGAGGTGGCAGGAGTCTTCCCCCGCTGGATGGTGACATCCAGCGCCGCCCTACCATCGGCTAGCGGGGTTTTTCTCCACCAGGTATCTCCCTCAAGCCGGGCACCGCCCTGGCAAGCTTCCCGCTGGTCTCCCGGTATATGTGATGTGTGTGTGTGTGTGTGTTAGTAAGAGGTGAGGATAGGACATGGAAGAGAAAGGAAAGATCGCGTGCGGTCCGTGGCCCTTTTGTTAGGGTAATACTCCGGCATTCACCTGGTGTTGATTGGAGAAATCATGGAAAGCTACCATTATCCAAAACCATACCAAAATCCATACGAAAATCCTGCCTTAGGAATTGACTCCTCAAGCAGGGCGGATAACGATTACATCACTGAACAAACATAAGTAGCGGCCCAACTTGTGATATTTGTGGAGCTGTGCATTACCTTCATTAACAAACGGTTTTTGGAACGATACTTTCGAAAGTTGTACATGCAGCTCACATGAAAAGTCTTTAAAAGGAAAAGCAATTGATGTGGAACAGATACTTTAATACTAATAATGAAACAGAACTAATTAAAGTTCAACACAATAGTTTACGTAATGTTACGATAAGTACAACCATTTACTAATATTATGTATAAATTGAGACTGGAATTTTAATGTTTAACTAGGGTGTCCAAAATTTTTTTTGCAAAATGCCATATTAATAAGTTGTTTATCCTTAGTTGCTAACCATATAAAATTTTCAGTTTGTATCAAACTGCAATTTTTCTAATGTGGCTTGTAATGTTCGGCGAACTGTGCTTGTGAAGGAAAAATTTGGCCACCTCAAGAACAAATATCACTCTAAGAAAATATTAGATTATTGACATGCAAGTATTGCACGACAAATGCGCAGTTCAATATTAGCAGAACTCTTCTATTATCAGCTACTGTTGCCGTTACTAGTGAGTCGCCAGCCGGGTTTCGCAACCAAATCTTTGGAATCGGCGAAGCAAAAAGATGGGATAATAGTATTTAATTGGCTGTCCTGGTGACGCCACGTCCATTTTTTCGGTTGCCATTCATCGACTTTCCTCAGGGCGTAATGCCATGATGGTTAACTCCGGCCGCGGAAGCCTACGCTCTCATGTGATAATAGGTATATCACATTGTTTCAATTTGGTGCGTTTTTAATTCCCTTTCCGGTGCTTCATACTTCTGAGTAATAACCTCTAAAAGAAGTCTCATTTTTCTCTCTTAAACCAGAAAACTAGTCTTTATGGAAAATGAAAGTAACTTCTAACATGTACAATTAATTCAAAATATTCTAAAAAATCCTATACATATTAAACAAACATTTATTTTTCTGCATATAAACTATGTTTTGATACCATTTAATATGTTATGTATCGATATTTGAGCGTCGACAATTATCGATACTTTTTTTTGAATCGACACAAAATGTCGAATCGGGTTAGGAAGGTGTCTTACACTGCAGGTTGTTCACCCCACCCCACTCCACTTCCTTCCCACCCTTCCCCCTCTTCCCTTCCTACCAGCGCCTCCCACTCCCCTTCTTTCGTTGGTCAACAATCCCGGAATTCGCCCGGTTACCGGGGAGATCGTGGGTGACAAGTGTTCCAGGCATGACGGTTGCGGGAAGAGAACGATCTTGTTACTCTCTGTACCACAATATTATGGTAAAATAAGGGACAATTTCAAGCTGGATAAGAGAGACTCTCAAACGCCAACGCAATTATCCTGAAATTGGTATATTTTCTAATGATTTTAAAGCATGTTTTATTTGTCATTTTTCCTTTGTATGGAAGTGTAAGTATGTCCTTATACGTAAGCATTTACATACTTATCAATCTTCGTTATTATTGGTATGATCTACTTACCAAGGAAGCCAGCAAGTTGCTTGGTCATTAATGAACATGAGCATACCTTTCTTCATATTACATGAGCCATGTGTAGTTTGTTTCCCGACAAAATGTTATTTGTCAATAACTTGAAATTAAGAGAGTCAAGAAAGAGTTCACTTCATTGAAGTAAAAAGATTCTGTCTGTTGCCCCTTTGTGGTAAGTAGCACACATTTACTTAAATTCAGTGCTTGAGTTATAAAACTTTAGATCTCGAAAGCGCTCCAAATTAATAATATTAATTTAAGAGAAATATGAATATATATATATATATATATATATATATATATATATATATATATATATATA
>BOPP01000013.1:2249054-2264244 GCA_017312745.1 Gryllus bimaculatus
CAGCGCGCTCGCCGCCGCCGCCGCGCCGCGCGGTCGGCGTCGTGCCCGGTTTCAGCGGCGAAAACTTCGATTCAATATCCCTTCTTCTTAATTCGTACTATACTGCCATTTTCGCAACTATGCCCCTGGCAGGTATCAGCTGTTGACGATTTCATCCAGCCGGGATCTTGTGGCGTTCAAGCTCCCCATAAGATGAAATCGTCACAGGTGATACCCGCCAGGGGCAGAGTTGCATACATCGCAGTGTATTAAGTATTATCACGTCTTATGGCAAAACTTTTCATATTGTGTGAATTTAATGTTCCATTCCTTCGCTATTTTTAATTCGTATTACTACGTCTTGTGTCAAATCATAGTGGGAATTTAAAGTTCTCCTCATTGGATATTATTCTTAATTCGTTATGTGTATTATTATTTATTTTGTCAAATTGTATAATTGTGATAATTTAAATTTCCATTCCCTCGATATTCATCTCGATATATATAAACGTATTTACTATGTCTCACGTATGTATATCTTGTATTGCGCACGGTTAGTAATATTCATGTACTTCTTAATTTGCAATGTGTACTACGCCTCTTCCCAAACCACAATATTTAGTTTAATTTTTCAGTTCATCGGCTTTACTGCTTCATTTGCAAGTCTGTAAAGTACGAACTTTATTATATCTTCGCAAATCATTGACTTCCTTGCCAACCACAGCAACTAATTCGCTGACGTACTTGAGAGATGCAGTTTCCCATCTAGATTCCATATGTCGATATTGTATTTTATTCGCATTCTTATATAACACATTTTAACCTCTGCTAAAATGAAATCCGTACATCTTCTACGACAAAGTTTTGCGCGGAGTATAAGTAAGTCGAAATGTGTTTTGATCTTTTCTCTCTCCCTCACTTTCGTTTAGCTCATATCTGGGCAGCGTGATCTCATCGATCTTGAGTTAATCATGTTCCACCAGAGATATCCGTCTCCCTAATTATTCTCCAAGGAAACGGTCCCTTCTTCATTCCGTACCTATACATGTGACTACTTTTAATATCCTCTACATACAATGTCCATACTCAATAACCCTCGATGTATCTTAGTCGTAAACTGTCACCTAATTTGATTTGTCTCAATGCAATTATTACCGAAATGGAGAAATGGTGAAATGAGAGAGAAGAAAAGGGGAGTACGTCAGAAAACCTGTCGCCCTCCCACTTTGTCCACCACATATTCCGCATAGATCGACCGAGAATCAAACTCGGGTCCCAGCGAGGCAATGGGATCGCTCTAATGACTACACTACACACGGCCGCCTAGGGAATTCGAGTTCTCTCTTTCATCTGGCGTATCCATCCTTCGGAGCTATTCTGCTTAATTCTTTTCCCGTTAAATTCTTGTTGGATAAAACTATTTTCTTGGCTAGCTCTTCACCCTTACATGATTCCATTTTCCCACTTACTTAAGACGCAATGTTTTAAAAAAGTGAGTCGATTACGCAACAAACAAAACAACAAGTTCAATGTAATTGATAATTTTTGCCACTTGATATTTGGCCCCGGGCACACTGTGCGACGCGCCACAGGCAGTCTCCCCTCCGCCCGCGCCCGGCGCTGCCTGCATTGCACGGCGCGGCGCTGCACGGCGCTGCGAGCGGGCGCAGCGCGGAGCGCGAGGGGCTCCAAACCCGCGACCTGCGCACGCCATTGTGTTCGCCCGCCACCGCCGCCGCCGTCGTCGCGACCTCCGACAAATCATTAAGTGCGTTTCCTTTATTCGACCCCCTCCCCACGCGCGCACTTCCTGCCACTCGCCGCACACGCCCACGCCTGCGACCACGCCCACGCCCGCAGGCGCGCCGCCACCGCCCACGCCCCGCGCACGCACACGCTCGCTGCTGCGGCGGCTCGACGAGAGGGCATGATTCCCCGCTTGTTTGTGCTGTTTTCTTTCCAGTTGGCTTCTGTTATTCTGCGGTTAACTCTGTTGTGACCATCGCACAGTGTAATACTACAGAATATAGAAGTCTGGCGATGATCCGAATCCCTATTGGTAGTGGTCATTGTGATGATTTCTGATGTTGGTAGTGGTGATAGTGCTTTGGGGCCAAATGCGAGGGTTGTTGAAATTTATCCTTTGGCGTGTGTTGGCCTCGTGTTTTGGAAGTCACTTTACCGCTGTGGCATCCCTTTACCATTGTAGTAGATTCATGTTTGCAATGGATGGTAACCCCCTACCCTCCCCCCCCCCAAAAAAAAAGTTCGGGTGGAAACTTAGGTTCTACAGTAGTGAGCCTATTTTTGAAATTTTTCTTTGTATGAATTGGGAGATCTCACAGACGGACTTAGAGACGTGTAAGCAGTAACCGATCGTCATCTTTTTACTTTCTCATACACATGGTGTTGGGGAAATCTTTTATTTGTGAAAAATTTCGTGAAGTAAATATGTGTTATTACAGAAAAGTGGTTTTAAAATAATGGTGTGACGGTCCACATACAGACGTCAGGCTCGTTTAGTTGTCAAATTGTTTCGCTGATTTGGCAGTACGTGCTGGTAATATCAATATGTAATATTAAAACGTAAAATCAAATTCGAAGATTGTTATTACAATTATTACTCTTTGAAAATTGCGTTGGTTCGTTTATTATACAGACAAATGTGACCTTCATTCGCCATTCATTGTTTACTTCTAATCTGCTGTTTTATTTTTAAAGGTAGGAACTGGACGACTGCCCGCGAAGAACTAAAAATATGAAATGTAGCGAATACGAAAATACAGACACTCCACGGGAAATGGGCCATTGGAAGGAATGCAACACTGTTTATGCTTTGTGAATAAGTGTTTGTTGGTTAGTAGGTCATTTCCGGTTACGCATTTTAATGATGTCTGCAATGATAGATTAACTATGTGATGAAGTAACCAGTCGGTGGCGAGATATTGAGCTACGTTATTGAATTAGCAATTCATGAAATTTCACAAATGTTAGCGCACGTAGTTAAGAAATCAGAACGGAAACTTCGTAGAGGCTTCAAGAAGCTTTCTGAGATCGTAAGGTCGCGAGAGACGGCGCCGGATGTTTGATACCAGATGAGTTGATGCCGGATATTCGGTGGCACTAGTGCCTGAAAGAGAACTCTAGAAGTAAATTGTTTGGATGGGTAGTTTCGTTTGTGTCCTGTGATCAATTCCAGGTGTATTCCAGTTCAGTATATATTTCATTAGGCCACGGAACATGCGCGATCGCCGCTCCATCCTGCCTCTTTTCCCTTTCTCTATACTGCCCCTGAGCTCTAAAGACTCCAGCAGATATGCAAGTACTTGGGTTTAAAGGCGGTATACACGGTACAGTTTTCGTGCAGATTGAACCTACAGAAAATGTGCAGTCCAGACTGTATGATTTCTGCAGGCATATTTTGAGCATCTTCGTAATTATCCAAACAGAAAGAACTGTAGTTCGACTCAAGCACATCTAGCGGCAGAATCGTTAACTAACGGGTTTGTTTACCCGACGATAAACGGCCATTTCCATTTTGTGTTTACGTGTGTCAAGGTGTGACATTGTGAAGTGACATTGTGATAACTACCTCTTTCCCTATTACCGCATTCCTATTTTTCTTCTTTATGCTTATCATGGTTAATTAAGATCTTAATAAAGATCACACAGGCACAGAAAACCGCCACTGAAAGTACTCGAACGGCGCAAGTCAATTGTTTGCCTGTGGACCCCCTAGCGGTGTCTTGTGACGATTCATACACAATTTACACAGAAAACGTACAGACCGTATGAACGAGACTTTTGTCTTTCATACTTCTATTTCGGGATGTACAGTGCGTATCGAAGTGTACCGTGTATATTGGCCTTTAGGTCATAGTCCGACCTGAACTAAAGCACCATCGGAGAGAGTGTGAGGGATGAGTGATCATAAACGAGGTAACATTCGCCTATTTATCTTACTTAACTTATTTGCATACTTGTGTCCATGTGCTCATTTCCTAATGAACGTGAGAACAGAAATGTAAAATTATACAAGAGATTTAATCCTGAGTAACGGAGATTGTAATTCTACTGATGAATACCAGTAGTCTGCCAGCGGCACTAATAAGCTACGAATGCGATCTTACTTTCTGACGAAGACAAAATGAAATGACAGAGAAGGTCGGATCTTCATCTGTGGGTCTGCGGTGGCGACAAGGAGAGCTCGAGCTCTTTAGAATACATCTGTTCTCATCGTGCTTTGAAATCGCTTCGGGCTTATGTTTGTTGCATGAGGAACTTTCTCCGCTACCCTGTTGTAATTGTTTGCTACTTTTTAATGAGATTGTGATGACTTTGAAGAAACAGTTACGTGTCCTGGAATCTCGTGTAACTTCTTCGACGTACCCTTCATTTCTGAGAATGTTTTTTCTTTGTCTTAATGTCATGCTCTCACTCTTTCTTTGAGATTCGCTTGGCAACAAAACAGATTATAGCTGTTTTCCAATAGAGTTTGTTTATCAAATTTTGGAAGTCACTTTCAGCTGTAATTATTTTTATCCTGAAACATGGCCGAAATTCCAAACTAATAAAACTGAACAGAATTCTCCCGGTTTCATTTTCATAAAAAAAGATAGAGAAGGCTATATCTCGCTAAGTGATATTTATGTATTGCATATTCGTTGATGCTCTAGGAGAATATCGTTTTATAAAACTGAATGTAGAGTAGAACAGGAAGAATTAAGATATTTTAAAGGTTACGTTATATTCGAAGCATTAGTATTTGAAAGAGACTGCAAAGTTGCGATCCAAGATACGGTATGTATAGTCGTTTTATTGGTGTATTGTACACAAGTTATACCCGAGTTTCTTACCCGTTTGAATTCGTGAAATTCCAAGGCGACGCTTACTTAAGTACGCTTTCCTTCGGAAAGGCCCTCAGATCGGGAGGTCCGACGGTGGCAGGATTTTCGACACTAGCTTGTCAGATAGATCGAATTCATTTGCTGACTGGCGGAGAATTCTATCGGCCGGCTGCTCTGATCGGTAGTTTTCCGTGATTTCTCGGATCAACACAAGTAAATGCTGGGACAGAACCCTAACAAACGGGTCACGGACCTCGCGCGATCTTTCCTACATTGTGCTACCCTCACCTCTTCAACACACACTAACATACACTATATTACCACGCATGTCGAGAGATCATTGGGGACTTAAGAGCTTGTCGCGGCTGAGGCGGTGCACCACTGGTGGAAGATGAATCTCGCTTGCCGACGTTAGGTCGGTGCCGGATCTCGCCATACAACGGGGGCCGACCACCGCCACCTTCCGAGCCCAATGCATGCTATACACTTACGAGACTAATGACCTGAGTAGCTGACATACCCGGAATCGCTAACAATCTATCAATCGGAAAGCAAAGCTGGGGGCCAGTGGGGTCCGGGTTCTAATCATGGTAAGTGGTTGGCGATACCCACGTCATTAGTGTCAAATAGCTGCAGTGAGGAGTGCCGGGGCTCTTTAAACCATAGGTTTGAGCAAGATCTGAGCTTTGGATAGAACAGGTGGCTAGTTATATCACTCAGTAGAAATTCTCACTCAATAGAGATATTCTTTTTATTCAGTCAAATTGAAAAATGATTTCCTATAAGCACCCTACTTATGTTTCTAGAACGAAAGACAAAGGAATTTGAGAGACCTATTTGAAGTCCCGTTTTAACGTACCAGTCGTACTCTTACTGTCGGGTACCAGTCGAACGGACGGTGGTGCTGGAGTGCGTCAAGGCGCCATGGTGAGCTATGACGTCCACCTCCAAACCTCAAAAGTTGCAGGTAAAATGAATGGAACATAATAGAAATAAAACACCAATATCCAATACCATGTCTTATACAGTGTCCGGTGAGGAAACGTCAAAATTGGAAAATAAGCTGTTAGGACAATTTTAAGAAAATTTTGGCAATAAACTACTTGGATATTCCGAATGTTTGAATGTAACCACTCGAAAAGTTGGTTTGAAAAAATGCTTTCTATGCAAAAATTTGGATAGCAGAAGCAAAGGAACACTCCAGAAATATGTTAATTGTTTATTATTTACAAAAGAAATTAATATATTTGTTCAGAAAGAACAATTAACCGAGAAACAAAAAGTCACTAAATTGTCTCAATTGGTTTTTTTTTTAATTTCTGGCTTAAATCTCTTGTTATTAAATAAGAAGTACTATTTGAAAATTATTTATAGAGATCAGGAATGAAATCCTCCCCTTACCCTGAAATACGCTCTGGATCCACCAGAGTAGTTGTCATGTAATACTTTTTTACTTTAAGTTTGTTGACTGCGGGATGAGAAACTAATATTGTTTACACCACGTTTCCGCCATTCATAGCTTTTCATCTTGTGTATCCCTGTAAGCTGAGTAGGAAGCAACAATGAAAGGAACAAATAACGTTAAAATATTATATGAAAGCTTGCCTCGGGACCTAAGGCAATATCCTGTGGCACAACGCGGGCGGGTCCAGGTAAAACAGGGCCTATTTTTAGGGGTATTTTTATTATTTAAGGTAGTGACACTTCTTGAGTTTGCTATATGTTTTATAAAGGGGCCCGGATAAAAGGTGTTCGGGCGGACCCGTTCTAATTTCGTTTCGCTAATGCCGATAGATGATCATTTTATTTGTCCTTCGGGAGTATTACCATTTGCCTACGTTCCTCACCCTATTTTCGAGTCAAGTTTTTCATAGAAAGGTATGCAAATAGTTCATAATTCAACTTCATAGATCAACTGGTGGCATAATTTCCTAATAATAATAACAATAATATTATAATATAATAATAATATACAATAGAAATAATATAACAACATAGATAATAACAATAATAACAAATAATGATTAGTAAGCAGCCGTGCGTGGATCTAGAGATTTGTAGGACCTAGATCTGACTCGGTGGCTCACCCGGTAAATCCATCAACCATACAGGAGTTGAGAAGACATGTCAACAATTTAAGGCACTATGAAGGGTTTAAAAACCTATATTACTAATTTTCAATGCGCGTAGAAACTGAAAGAAAAATTCGCAGCATCCGGGCATGTGTGTGGTGTCTATCATTTCTTTACAAACCCAGGCACTGGAGAGAAAACTAAAAACAATGAAACAGATTCGATTTTGACTAAAGAATGCAAATATTTAAATGTGTTATTCCTTCTTTTCTTAGAATGCGCGTAACGACTGAATTCTCGTACTCAGTGCGTCATTGCTGACGCCATAGCTGACGTCCTGCGAGCAGGAAGAGGCCTTTAAATGTTTACTATTCACGTTTTGCGTTAAGGAGCGACGTATTTTTTATCCTTAGTATTTAATGTTCAGCTACACCGTTTGTGCGTTAACACTATATACCGTTGTCGCAGTATTTCTGACCACGTAATTGTTATACTATTTAATTTATTTTAGTGTTTTAATTCATTTTTATAATAATATTTATTATTTATTTAATTAATTTTTTATAGTTGAGCAGTACGCGTGCGACTGTTTGAAAAACCAGTTTTTGTGGTTTTGCAGATAGAGTACTAATATTTGGGAGGTTCCCAACATACAGAATACCACACAGTTCGAGCTCTTTTAACACTGTATAAAATGGCTGAATCAGCAACGCAAAAATCAGTATAATTGTGCAGTATATAACAGTATAAACATATAACAGTACACCTGAAGGGCTCGGGTGTAAAGGATGGTAAGCTTGAAAGTTATAGTTTTTTTAATGTTAACGTTTTCCTTCGCTTCCATCTGATGTCCACGCGCTGTGATTCTTAAGTAGTATAAATTATGGCTCATAGTTCTCCCCCGGCTGTTGCCGCCTTTATGTACCCCATTTCAACCCATAGAGTAAAAATGTTTCTTTGCTTACATCTCGCCACCGTTTCCCCGTGGGTTACCATGTTTTACCCCCGAACCCTTCTTTCTACATGTATAATTCGACATGTATGTAACCCTACATATAATAAAGAGGCCGCAGCGCTCCCATCAGTCCAGGCAACCCAAGTGAACAAGTAGTGCCCGCGGCGCCCCTGCCGCGGTGTGTGCCGTGGCGTGTCGCGTCGCGTCGCGTCGCGAGGGGCGTGCCCCGCGCCGTGTGCTGCAGCCCGGCCCGCGCGGCCGCGCCCGAGGCGCGGCTCCATCCACCGCGCGCTCTCGCCCCCGCCCCGCCCCCCACGCCGCTGCGCGTGGGCGAACCCGCCGCCGGCCCGCCCGCCCATCCATGCGCCCACGCGGGGCCCGCCCGCTCGCCCATGTGCCTTCGCCCCCGCCACGCCCCGCCACGCCCCTCCTCGTCGCGGCCGAGCGGAACGTCTGTCTGCCTCCCGCCTCGCAGCTTCATTGCTACACTCCGCTGATCACCTCGAAAGCCGGACCGGAAAAGCGAAGTTAGATGGCATTAGGAGCGAGAGTGGGTTGACAAACATCCGTTCAAAATAAAGGTTACGCTACTGGGATTTTTAGTTTATTTTATTTTTTGGTTAATCAACACTTTTTTTTTACAAGAGAAGTGCGTTTTTTACAAGAGCGTTTTCTACAAGAGAAACAAAAATATTTCACTTCCCAAGCGGTGTAATATGTACGAAATGTTCCCTATTTTGGACCGGAATAAGCAGAATTTGATATTTCTTATATCGCTTCGGGCTCCCTAAACTTACAAAAAGTGAAGAGCAAACGACTAACTGATAAGTGAAGGAATAAGGTTGTTTTGACACCAAACGCCACTCTTATGGCAAAGTTTCCCCGCTTTCCGGGCCGGTGCCCGTGTGACCGCTTGTCGTTGCACCCCGTATTTTTGAGTCACGTCGAAGATATGTTCGATTAATGAAGAATGGGTAATGTGAGGACGGGGCATCGGTCCATCGTTAGAGACAGAAGAAGAAGAAAAAATGCGTGTGTCATGTTTGAGATACAGATCCTGTGTTCACCTAGAACTAATTGGTGCAAGCTTTAAAAACGAGCGAACGGATCAGCTGACCTCAAGAATTCCTATTCAGGAAGTGGATTACTTACTTCCAGCTGTTGAACTAGAGTCCAATATTCTCTACTGACGGACTTCATCCGAGGACATCCCGGTCTTCCAGGCTTCAGTAGGGGTCTTGCTAGTGAATATTCTTAATTCTACTGTAAAGCGAACAAATGACATCTATGGAAGGATAAAAGCTACATTTGAACAACCTCAGACAAGACAAGAGATGATCTCAGCATTTTATCTAATTTACGTTCCTCTGGTCTTACTAATTTACTTTATATTTTATGAATAATTAATTAATTCGCCCTAGTGACCGGACAAAATTTTATAAAATCTTCTCCATTTTTAGTAAATAATAATCAAAATAATTACATTCATTGAATTCCAACGTGGTGTCACATATTGATTACTCATATTTTTGACACTTTCTCTCCTTCACCGCAGTCCAGTAGGGAATATAGGTTGTTTGAAGTCCTTTCATGTTTTCGAAGAACGAAAGAAATTCAGATATCAGTGAAATTTGTGACCAGGTAGAGATATTGTAGAAAATACTTTGTATTGAAAATACTTAATATCCTAAAGAGAAACGTCCTTCGCACATGACGGTTCACTTTTTGATTTTATTTCATCAAGAATGTGAAACTGCAGGTTTAAAAAACATTAGCAATTATGAAATTACCGATGCATATATCTCGTAATCTACAATAGTGGTACAATTCAAAAAACCAATTTTGAGTGAATCGTTTTTCCAGAATTGCTGATTGGTCTACCTTTCAGCAGCAACTGCAGCATATCTTACAGTATAGTATTCCACCAACAAATTTTGTAAGTGTGAATGTAAGAATAATACATTTTAGTACAAGGTGAAAACTATCGTCTATGTTTCGGCTTCCCCAATAAACGTTTAGTAGTATTTTGATGAATATCGAAGTCTTATTCTTAGCATCTTCTTCACATCCGCGTCTGTTTCTTCACATGATTGATCAAGTTTATCAAAATAGATATCGCTTTGGCAAAGACAACACCTACGTCATTTCCTAACATGCCAGCGACATTTCACCCGAACATCCAAGAAAGGCAGCGTATATACTGTGGAGCAGCTATCGGATAAGGTGGCGCTGTTTCCTCGTTGCTCCAGGCCCGGGCTCCGATCGCAGAGATGGCTCACATGTGAACGCGTCAAAATGTCCGTCGGTGAAAGTGATCTGGCTGTGTCGAGCAATATGAATGAAGCCAGAATTGTGAAATCACCGCAGTATCAGCGAAGTGTCAAGAGCTGCTGGTGGAAATATTGGCCACAACTCGTTGACGATGTTCTTCTTATCAGCTTGAAAGTACCTCTCTTGAGAGAAACACAGCTGAAAAGGGCAGCTCCTTTCTGCAATATGAATCGTTGGAGCTTTCTTTCATGAAACATACTTAATCAAGAGAAAGATCTGTTTCAACACCAACGCAACAAAGACGTCGTGAAAGCTACTGCGTCATTTTGTTGAAAACCTGACAACGCAGAAGAAAAAAATGTAAAGAAAATTGGGGGGATATAAATATAGCTGTCATGATTTTATTTTGAATGTACACAGTTGGTATATGTTTTCATATTTTAGTGAAACCTTATTGCGTGTTATTGCTTTCGATACGGAGCTTGATACACACTGCATAACTGGATCGAGAGGATCCAGTTAAAATTAGGTAAAAACAAAATCTTGTTTGTAAGACGGGAACCAGTTAACATGTTAACTGGTTCTAATGATCGAGCGATGACAAAAGCCTGAGGGCCTTTGGCCCTTTTTGTCGCCACTCGATGATTAGAATCCTTATAACGCCCTTGGTGCATAAATAATTATTTGTACATTCTTTTTGACCCTCCATTTTCACATTGCCCATGCAACGCCATCCCGCCACCAAGGTCTTGCAGATCGTCCACACAATCGCCCCTATAAACCCCACGCAACCGGCATTACCCTTACAGAACCCTAAGTATTATGTGTCACCCTCATGAAACTCTCAAGCACTTCTATGTAGCTCCCATGCAACCCTCATGCAACCCATATAGCCCACACCACTCATACCACACCCAGATCACACAACGTACGGAGCTCAGGTTCGGACACCACCCACGTAACCCATGCAATCCCATGTATTCTACAAAACGCAACGTCTGAATTGCCTCAACAGATTTCACTGTCGTTCCTCTGAAAGGAGATACTAGGAACCGACGATGACAAGATTTTCGACTTCAGCTTCATGGCGAGGTGGAATTCAGCCGCTGCCTTCCCCTTCCATGACCTATCTTCGCCTCGTACTTACTCACACTTACACTTTCACGTGTAGCTCACCACCACCCTTGCGAGAGACCAGTCGAGAGCTTCCAGCTCCTCCCAATGCATGACGGTGCCTCGTTGATAGGAAATACCAGGGATCTCCTACCCCGAAACCGACATGTAGTTCGGTACTGCATCTGACCATCCCGAGGGGGAAGAACACAATCATCTCTCGCGATTAAAAAACCTACCCAAATACTTACTTGACTAACGACTACAAGAGTTGTCGTGCCCGGAAACACTTATCAATCAAGCAACAACACTCACGCCTTTCCCAGCGGCCACGTCGTTCATGCAATCCTGCTGTCCGTCCCTCGCACACGGCCATGCGGCTTCTGCCGCCCACCGCCCGCTGCTCGCGCGAGCGCCCATTCACGAGCGGCGCTGCAGCGTGGGCGCCGCCGCCGCCCGCCATTGTCCCCACGCGCACAAAGGCTGCGCGCGCCGACACCGACTCTCCTCCACGCCCCGCGACCCGCGCCGCACTCCGTTCCTCTGCCACCCGACCTGATATTGGAAATTACCGTTGGATGAGTCGACGTCACTTTTGAGCCTCTGCGAATGCTCCAAATCGACATCGAACTCGAAGTGGTTGCGGAGCCCGCTAAACGTCTTATGTAGCAGGAGACATATATGATACATCATACAATGGGACATCAGGCTAAGGGTTGAACTGACTGTTTTGATACGTGTTTATGAGTGATAGATAGATGGACTGGTAGGTAGATAGAAAGATAGGTAGCTAGATGGACAGAGAGAGAAAGAGAGAGAGAGAGAGAAAGAAAGAGAGTCAGTGAGAGTGAGAGAAAGAAAGAAAGAAAAGACAGACAGACGGAGACAGGCAGACACAGACAGACAGAAAGAAGTATGGTAGTAATCCGTATAAAATGTCACCATATCTAATATTTTCATGAATTATTAAAAAAATACTATTGAGATTATGCTGCAATTTGACACACACAAAATACTGACGAGGTACGTTATCAAAATAAAAGAATTTTTATGTGAAATACTTGTGTGGTATGTATTTGAAATAACTTAATAAACCGAAGAGAATGAGTGGAAAGCAAGTTTCAGTCTAATATGTTTACTTTTATAGGTTCTCCTCCAAACTAAGAGAAAACGCAATACAAAAACAACAATTTGTGAAATATATTCACCCGGAAGGGAATTATTGTAATCTCTTTCAACTACACCGAATACCTTGCCCCACAACCACACGTCGATCAAATGATTACACTGCCACGAACATTTTAACTCTCCTGCAATTATTTTAACGGAGCTTAACAACATTCAGAATAAAATTTCCATGAGCAATCTGGGTGTGTCAGGTCGTTAATTTCACTGACCCGTCATCCAATGTGACGCAAGTAGGTTGGAATCTGAGCTGAGCGCAACGCTCACGAAACTTGAAGTTGTACCAAAATTGTTCTGTAGGCTTTTTTCTATTTATTACTGAGAGGTTAAAATATGAACGTTTAGCATAGGAAATAAATTACAGCTTTTTTTCAATTGCTTCATCGAGACATATATTTTTCTCAATTTGAGCAGATAAAAACAAGTAGCCGACGTATTCGGGTGTCAAGTATAGGCGACGAAGAAGTCTTTGGCTTCCTTTTTCGTAGGAAATTGATAATAGTAGTGGATTGCAATTTTTTTCACTGGATGGATGATGAACGGGTAAATAATGAAGTGAAGTGAATGGTTGTGGATAACTTCTAATGGAATCCATGCAAGAAGCACCACAAACAGAAATGAAATGAAATTGACCCTTTTGAATCACCGTTGAGCACCGCATGTCTTGTTCTGTCCATGCACAGACGGTATATTCCTCAACCAAGAGCATTTCTCTCTGAAGGCGACGGTGTTGGACCGTACCGCAGTATTGTAGCAGCTTATCACGAGGCCAGTGTTTACAATTCAGAGTTTAATGCATGTTCAGTTCAATTGCAAGAAGTTTCATAACTTGCGCCAAGTCCTCAGGGACGTTTATACACGCGCGCTTGGTAAATGGGTGTCTGTTTGTTGAAAGCAATCCTGTCTCGCATAGACACACGTCTTTAAGTCTGTTAGTGAAATTATTTTTATTATGATAATTTTGTATGCTGTATCTTAAAGGGGAAAAGTGAAGGGAGTCGATCAAGCTAACCATTGTATTACAAGGGGTCGATGCAAGAAAAAGGTTGAATATCCCTGACATAGACGCTGCTCCAAGCTTCCGCACCACCGAGGCAGGCAAAATACCTTACACCTGCTACTTTTATGTAATTATTTCCACTTTTTCTCCGTGTAATCACATCTCTTTCACTGAATACGTAGCGTGCGCTAAACGAGGCGTGCATCGTTTTCAGTGAATTCCCAGAGAGCTAACACACAAACTGTGCGAAAACGACGGAGAGTAGAGGCTCAGTGGGCAGCGACACGCGTTCGTTTTCTCTCAGGAAACCAGATCGCAATGCTGGGCATGCTTCTGTAATGTTACGAAGAAGGCTCGTCGCCTCACCTCATGTGGCTTCTACCGGAGAGGATAAGTCACAATATAATCGTTCAATCAAGCAACAAATACCCAGACATATGTGTGAATCAATGAACTTGAATGGTTGTGTCATTAGGATGTTGAATGTCATTTTGAATTCTAAGAACATTGTTATTCGTGACTTAAAGGTCCGCATTTGCCAAAAGAAGCTGTCTGAAGAGTGGGATATCTATACTAAGTATATTGTACCGCGAATACGTACGAACTAAAGTCAATTGGAGCTGGACTTTTGGTAGGAAATTAGACACCAATTAAACTAGCGCTGCTACACAAAAAGGGCATTCTCGAACTAGCTAGTTTCCTATTCCCTTGAGTTAGTGCTATCTTTTCAGTTCTGCCCCTCCCCCCGCTTTCCAGAGGGTATCCATTGGTGCCTAGAAGGTCTACCAGTGCCTCTGGGGATATTCCCGGTAAAGATCACCTCGCGCAGGTGATCTCCGTCGTTTACCCTTACATCTCAGTTACACACAGTGATGTAATAGGTATAATAAAAGCATGAACATGGTTGCCTGTCAGACCAAGATGTTATGAAAGGATTTGGGTACAGCTATAATGTAGGAGGGATTTGAAATGCCCCCACAAAACAAATTATGACATTCGAGACTCAAGCAGCTATCGGACCCACAGCGGTAGTGAGCTCACGCACTCCTTTACAAGTATATACTGTTGCGCCAATATGTGAGTTGATAGTTATTTTGATTTATGTCGGGCCACTGTATCGTTTAATTTTTCATTACTCGATTGTTTTATATGTCGTCATTTCGTCGCGGTACTCTTACGACGCAGTCAATTTTGCCGTGTGCATTCTGCATAGGAACAATATCCAATCAATAAACAATGGAGGTAAATACAAATTTTCAAGCACGAGCACTGGAAAAAAATAAAGTATCCATTTATGTTCTGACTGCGACGACAAGCTTTCCGAGTGCTATTGGTTTGCATCTCATTAATGTTGATTTTATCTTGTGATTGTAGCGTGGAAGGCAAAGAGAGACAATTCATAAAATAACAAATTTAATCTACCTTCATTTATTTACATTTTTCTAATTACTCAGCGAAACCAAGATAAAGTTACCTGTATTGGTCGCGGCTGTGAGGGATTTGCCCCTAAAACAAAATATCCTTGGAAATGTAGGCATGTACCAAGCTCCGCAAATGGTTATGTTGCAACTTCATCTTAAAGTTACTTCATAGCGTGTGCCCAGGTGCAGTGTTTAACGATCTCGTCGCGCCTCACTGAGCACGAAACCTGTCAGCGTTCGCTACCGATGTCTGGCAAAGACCGTGACAGAAAGGTGTGGGCGGTTTAAACCTCTATCATTCGCCTTCTCTCTCTCTCTCTCTCTCTCTCTCTCTCTCTCTCTCTCTC
>BOPP01000013.1:2266848-2279819 GCA_017312745.1 Gryllus bimaculatus
CAGAAAAATAAAAAAAAAATAAAAAAAAGGCTGGTTGATGCGCTGGCTGGTCATGACTCTCATTTGACCTTTCTCCGATCATACGATGTCTCCGGTAGTGTTGCGAGTCACAGCCCGTTCTGAAATGACATCAGAGTTTGATTCGCGGCGTGTCAACTACATAAGTGATTAGTTCCAGAAGTGTATTCCAGTAGAGTATATTACAATCTGGGGAGGTGGCGATGTTCCTCCCCCGCTGGTTCGTGAGATTCGGAGCCGAACTACACGACATCGTTTTTCTCCTCCAAGTCATAGCGGGGCATCGTCCCAGCCGGAAGAAGTTCTAAAGCTACAGTCGAAACTCCTCCACCGTCGAGTGTTGAACCCCTGACCTACCAGTCAAAGATACTAGGTATACTCGTACAAAGTTTTTGCCGCTGAGCTAACGCAGTCGGTGATATCATGGTGATTCAAGGGTGCGCGAGACAGGAAGTAGGGGGAAGGAAAAAGGAAGGAGCGAGAAAGTGAGAGAAGGAAAGAGACGGAGAGAGTAGGAGTTAGAGAAAGTGAGTTCGCAAAACACATGCAGAAAATCTTCGAAAAGTTTTCGCCTTTGACGTTTTCACGATCTGTTTTCGCCTGTAAGCTACCACTGTGTCCTCGCCGAGGTGTTTGGCGAGACGGAGAGGAGGGGAACGAAGTGCTACCGGAGAGGAATGCAATGAGATAGTGCGAAGGCCGCAGCGGCGCGGGCGGTGGCAGCCGAGAGGGCAGGAGCTCAAGGCCCCGTGCGAACGGGGCAGCGCGTGCGGTGGCGAAACGGTGTCGCGAGCAGGCGCCGCCGACAGGGTCTCTTTCGACCTCGGCGCAACGGGGCCACCTTTGCGCCCCTCCCCCTCCCCCTCTCGCTCATGCGGCTGCTCTCGCCACTTCGCGCACTCCACTTCGTACACGGGCGTGCTTGCAGGCAGAGGCTGTGTCACAGAATCACATTTGCGCGTTTCTTCCTTCTGAATAAATAGTTATTCATTACACGTCGAAGAAAGTAGAGGTGCACATATTTTCTCACAATATTAATAGCTGTTACTTCATCCTTATTCAGGGTAATTCAGTCCTCGTTGCTAACACGTCGGGACTTTGATGTAATGTACAGACTGAATTTGCCAGAATTGGATTCTCTTCGTCGTTTAGTTTTGTAAATAATTAAATTAAACTTTGGACTATGCGGTTTTGCTCGTAACTTGGACTACGGCAAGTGAGCGAGCGACTTCACTTCGTGTTAGGGGATTCCCCACTTCTCTGTAAAACAATTGCTAATACAATCGGATAAGCCCCGGAAGCGAGCACAAGGCATGTAGCGCACGAAGTCAAAACTTCACGGCCCGTCGTCTGGCGAACAATCCATGCGCAAACATTACCACTTTACCATTTTCAGTGGGGGCCGCACTTCTTTTCCGAGCGTTTAAAAGGAGTTCAGTTTCTGAATTTTATAACTCAGGTACTCTCAACGCTTTTTGAGCTGGGAATTAATGAAAGACAGTGTTTATGCAACGGGAGTCGAGAAGGGTGATGGCCTTCGGTCATCACACTCGGTAGTAGAACTCGGCTAAAGTATGTGCATCATGGAGACCGTGCGGCACTGATACCTACCTTGCGTTCATACAACAGAAGACCATTTTGAACACTTGTAAAGCAACTGTTACACGAAGTGAAAGTGCGAATTTTTGGCTGCATACGCAAAGGTAATAAACTATCCTAAATATTTAAATAATACTTAAATCATTGTTTGTTCTCCCACCTTTCATATTCGTTAGATAAGTAGGCAATAATAGCAATAGGGAACAATATTCAGTGTAATATTTGGGCTATCTTTGTTGCAAAAATGACCAATGACAATTTTTTGTTGCAAAAATTTTAATAGGGTTTACCTATATACTTTTGCAGTAATGAATAACTATAACTATATATGTGGTACTCTATCATCGGGTTCTGTATGAGCAACAAGGACTGAATCACCTGTATAGTATATGAGTAACTGCGAGTGTGCGGATCCGTCGCTCACGGTTAGACCACTTCCCGTGCACAAATCGAGACACATGAGGTGCCATTCGACGCGACCCGGACTCCTGATGGGGGAACAGATAATTTGTTTTCTGACCCGACCAGGAGATTCTGCGTGATGCTACGCGTTCTTCTTCTCGTGTTTCTGCGCTGCGATCTTAGTGCATAGATCCGGATTTAAACCACCGCCACATGGAATAGATCTTCTATGTAGATGGCAATGATTATACCCCTGAAGCCAGAGCCAACTCTCGCTCCATAATTTTCTTTCGCGAGGATGGCAACACTAGTTGATGACCTTTCTAAGTTAAACAAAAGAATAGCGCGTCATGTTTTATTTCATTTTCATCGGTATTGTTGTATTTTTAAAATACATGTGCAAATACATACGAACAGTATTGTCTTGGAAATTATAAAATTTGATGAACTTGAAGTGAATACAAAGAAAACCAAACTGTCAATTATGTTAGAAAATGAAAGGACATTTACGTTCCTACGTTCAACTTCTCACATTTACGTGCAGGTATTGTCCATGTGAAAGATGTTTATGTTTACAATACGTTTCAAAAGAAAGCATTTTTAGTATTAATTTCCTACCGTTTAAAAAATGGGGCTTAACTGTTGGAAACGCTTGTGGAAAAAGAGTATATTCTAAAACTAATATGTTAGGAAAATATAGATTCTTTTATTTCCCTGCCCCTCCGTAACACTACTTGTAACAATTACTAACCCACAGCCGTTGAAATGAACCTTGAATTTCCAATGCTCCCTACTACACACTTTCCACGTTTAAACATATTTGGATAATTATCATAGTTTTCAAAACATTAAAAAATTAATAACCGCAGATATTTTTGATAATTTCAATATTCTTTTCTAATTTGAAATTAATAATATAATAATTGTCAAACAAATATTACGGTAAAGTTCTTTTCACATCAATCCTCTGCCCCTGCCATCTGCTTTTGTCACAATTTTGGCAACCCCGTTTCTCTGAAAACCGACGTATTTTTTGACTGGCCCTGACGTTGTTGGCACTGAACCGTGTTCTCAGGGCCCTCAGCGAACGGTCCTGCTGCAACGCTAGTGGTGTATGAGGAGGTCGGGCGGAAGCGGCGGGGTTGGGCGGAAATGACGGCGCACTGATGACGATGATCAGACGCGGGCGAAGCGGGCGGAGCGGGCGGAGCGGGCGGAGCGGGCAGACGCTGGATCCCTTCGCCCTGCGGCAACCCTTTGGGTTCACAGGCCTCTCCTCCGGCGCGCCATCGCCTAGCAGCGAACTGTTCCAAGGGTTAAGGTCTGAGTTAAGCTCCGAGCTAGCATTGCCACTGACTCCGTAGCGCCTCTGGCCGGGAGTTCTAGGACTTGGAGTCATTTGGGATCGATTGATTGATTGCATAGTAATTTCGGGCGCGTCGAATGGTAAAGTCATTCGGCTCGTAAGTGCAGTGCATGTTGTTTATCGCAAGAGGTGGCGGTGATCTGGCCCTGTTGGATGATGAATCTTGGCACCTACCTTCCCGCCGAGTAGGGAGGTTTTCCCAACCACGTAGCTCCCACCAGCAGGGAGACAGCACCAGCAGGGGACACGTTCTAATCTCTCAACTGGTCTCCGGCATGTGGTACTGGAGTTCATGTAAGTGTAAGTGTATATAATGAATGGGTGAAGGCAGGACTTGGAAGATGAAGGAAGGTTGGGAGATGAGTGAACAGTTTACAGCTTGTTCCGGCTGCGGCGGTGTCTCGGTGGAGAGAGAAACGTGCAGAGGAAATCGCCCGTAAGCCCTATATGTAGGTCGGTACCGCATTTCATTTTAGGAGGAACATCGCCATCTCTCGAAATTTAACATTCACTACATAAATGGGACTAATGACCCGTTGATGTGAACAGTTGACGTGAGAGATTTCAACCAATCAATAAACCAAAGGTTAATTTAATCGTAAGTTTTTTTCAGAACGTGTAATCTTTGCCATTGGTCTTATTTATGCTCGATTTTTATACAATTTCATATTTTTTCTGTTTAGTCAGGGAAGTCTAGAGTACTGTTTTCTATTCAAATTGTACTTCTTAGATGAAGCCAACACAAAGAGCTGGATTCAGTGCATCGCGAGGGCTATTTCCTCCCCTCCCTTCTCATCCATTATCCCTTACCATTCCTTCTCCTTTTTTCTCTCTGCGGGTGCCCTGACGCCGTATTGTTTTCGCATCGTTCTGTTGCAATTCAAGACATTTTTGCTGTGGTTACTGAAAATTATCCAAACTCACCGACATTTAGAGGAACCACTTTCTGTACTCGAGTTGTTTGTTTTGTTTTCGGACTTTTAATTATGAATGCTTCTCGGTTTTATATTGGAATTGTGAAAAGTATCTATCTGTTTGGTCACTAATAACCTCGATGTACATGCGATAATAAATAAAATAATTCATTAATGAAATCGGAAGGGAAAAGAGAAATACTTTATTGATTAGAAAAATAAAAACTCTCTGGGAAAATGAATAACAATTTTGTGACAATTTTGTTTTTAGGTCAGTGCAGTATTTGGTGTGGAATAATGTATTGCTGCAAGTCAAGAATTCTCTGCATGTTTGGCATTACATACTTCTGTTAATCATGATGTTCAATAATCAAACTAAACAAAACACACAGATGTTTCTCAGTGTTAAACGTCTACGTAAAACACTGTGAGAAAGTTAAGTGAGCTGAGAACCTTTAACTTCAAACATTGAAAAAAATATTTAACAGAAAATTTAGAAAAAAGTAACAACTTTTTTAAAATGTTCAGTAATTTTATACATTTCTTATTTATTTAGAGTTGCTTAAAAATTAATAAATTTGTTTACTTTTATAATTTCACATTTTGCATAAATGGTTGTTATTGAGGTCAAATCCGGTGTCATTTTAAAATGTCTTCTTTATTATGTCGATGTTACAATAAATGAACCTTTACTACGTTATAAATAAAAAGTAACTGTGTATACTAATTTCCAGCATAGAAACCAAAAATTGTAACAAGCATGTTCTAGAAGTTTTTTATTATTACAATTTTATTAGGTTTTCGAAGAAATTTACCAAATAATTCATTATGTTTTCTTACAGACATATTTACGGTATCATGCGATAGTGCTGTAATTGATATTATACATATATTTTAAGCTCAATAAAAAAATATATAATCCAATGAAATATCGCTTCTATTTTATGTCAAATCTACCTTCTTCAGAAACTAGCAGTAGTCGCCATCATTGCTGGATCCTAGTGACTGCAATATCAGGCTTACAAAGTTTTATTGTTCTAGTGAACTCTCTCTCTCTCTCTCTCTCTCTCTCTGCCTCTCCACTCTCCATCTCTCTTTTTCTCTCTCTATCTCCCCTTCTCTCTCTCACTGTGCTCGCATGCCAAGATTTCGAGGCACTAAATTCAAATGTAAGTGCAAGAAATGAATTTTTAGATGCAGATACGATCACAGAATAGGCAGTTATGTGTAGATTGTTGATTGTTGATTGTCTTTATTTGGAAGACTGCGACAATGGACAAACAGGCACTTTACGTAGTACGGTCGTTGGTGCCGTCTCGGGCACGGGCATACTTATTTTCCCAGACGGACGCGGTGGCAACCAATGAACTTGCCGTTGCCCCGGGCAGTGGGCACTGGGCCTCTGTTTTAAGCAGATCTGCTTTGGGTGAGTAATTATAATTTTTATTTTGCATATCTATTACATAAAATGTCAGGGTTGAGTTCGATAAAATTGCATTTTTTAATAATGATAATGCATTCTCCTTAATAATTCAAGCTTGTTATTTATTCTTTTTTACCTCGTTTTCTCTGTGTGAAAATATAGATAAAATCCATGTACTCAGAGTATGACTTCTAAATTTATTCAGTAGTCATATTTATTGTTAATGATGCATTAATCTTTCCCCATTGTTTGAACTAACCTCTGAAAGATCTAAAACTATGAAAATTTGTATTTCATCAGTACTGACATTTCGGGCATTATTAATAAATGGTTTCAAGCTAAATTCTATGAGCATTTTAATGATTGAATTATTAGTACGTTATCTCTAATGGGTCAAGCCACACTTGGCACATGTTGCTTTCTTGGTACAGGTTTGTTTGTAGGGATGTTGTCTTAATTATTTTGAATCTTGTCTTTTGTATTACTATTTTGTGTTTTTTCACATTTTTTTTATTGCTAGAGAGTTTTGTTTTTCTTAATTGCTCTGTGAAAAATTAATCAGCTTACATTAAAATAATTGTGAAATAACTAGTATTAACAGAAACCTATTGATTACTCTACTACTTGTTCTATCGGAAGTGTTTTGCAGTGGAACTTATTTATGATTAAACTGTGAGTATGCAAAGATATTAGTAATAAAATATCCTGTTTAAAAATTACAAATAAAACTGAAAATGAATTGATTTAATTTATTCATTATTACATCTTACGTTACATGCAAAACACGAAAATGTATTGCAAATTATTGCTAATACATGATCAGAAGAATAAAGCCAAGATATATCCAATTTTTTTAACAATGAGAATAACCTTAATCATTTAAATCACAGAAATATTTGCTCCTTTACAGGAAGAGAATCGCGCTCAAATCACGCAGTTCGCGCTCAAAATCAAACAATTCAATGGCTTATCGGGTTCAATTATTTTAGAATTTTATTTTGGAATTTGCTGGGTGGGATAACGCATTGATATAAGTTGATCTCGCGCAAGAATACCTTATGGAATGAAAAGACGTGAATCAGATTTTTTTTAAATCTAAAAAACATTATCAAACAAATACTTGACGATACATTGGAGTACAAACATTTTATAGAAATTCACTTTTGAAAATTTTCTAGATGTTTGATTAAGCTTCAGCTATATCAGCGATTTTTTGTTGCGAAAGGACAAGACATAAATTGATAAAATTTTCACCACCTCACAAGGGTCACCATTTTCACAAGGGTACCCATGTGCAGCGTGTGAACCCAGTGAGCAGATTAATGTACCGATTCACATATCCTTTTTGACCGCTGTCTCATATGGCTTTTTATTTTCTGAATAAAGGAAACCAGTGGATTATCCTATTGCCATAGGTAACTAAGATTCGTCCTCTATCACGTGCATCGCCGTAATTGCATAAAAGAATAAGCACCTTCATCGAAGGGAGGGTTGCACCCCGGATCAATTTGAATTTCCGGCGAGATCCCGATCAAATTGGCTCCGCAGCGGAGGAATCCCGAATCACACCGGCCCTCAGACCTCAATTTAGTGGAGATCGGCGCCGCGAAACCCAAGAGGAGGCCGGTCGTGTTGGTGCCTAATCGCGAAGGTTGCCCGGGCCAGATGATTTGGGGGCGTACGTGTTATTAATTCAACGAAATTACGGGGTACCGGCTCGCCATCTGTCCAATCCCCCTCAGGTTGACCTAGGAAGAGGAAGCTGCAAGGAAGGGTGAAAGAAATCCATCCCTTTTTGTAAATTCGGCCATCATGGGTGCATTTGGATGACAAGGTCAGGTTGCTACAAAATATATTTTCACTCAAAAAGCCATACCATTGTACGTACTTTGCAACACAGGACCGGAATTCAAAGGTCAATTGAAGATAGATAGCTCATCTTGATATATTTTTTCTTTGCACTTTGCACAGTGATTCACTGCAAAACGACAGTTTTTACTCACTCTTAACTATAAGTTTCTCAAGAAACAAAGTAGGGCAGAAAAAGCATTTTCGAAGCATAACCTAATGGTTCGAAAATTGCAAACACTCTTGTATTACTTTTCTAAAGGTGGCTTTACACTTGCAAGAAAATGGCGAGCAATATTATTTCGCAAGAAAAGTTGCCAATGTAAACATTACGGCAATAAATATTTATGATGTTGGCAATATTTTTCCTATTTCTCTGTCCGGTCGTAATGTAAACCCGTGTGTTTTGACCCTCGGAAAGATATTGCCGGCTGTTGCTGGGACTAGAATTGAAATGAAGTATGAGCAAGATATTGCTGGAAGATGCCAATGTTAACCGCTGTCACATGCGCAGGAAGTATGTACGGTAGTACATAAACATAATATTTCCACTTTAATATGCATATCTTCGTAAAAAGGATGTACGGAAAAGGTTTACGACAAAAAAATAAAGATTCTATGTATGGTTGATTATGAATGGTTCAAATTTTGGATCAGATATAGATGCCCCCTGATTATTTATTTTTTACGTCAAAAATTATTAAAATATTAATGTAATAAAAATTAATTTTAAGATTACTCTATAATACATCAGTAGTAGGAAATGGATAATTTAAAAACGTTTACCAAATTAATAATTGCTCTTTTTATTAAAAGAAAAGTACTTTTCACCCACGGGATTCCACGAAATCATTTTTTTTAGGAAAAATATTCAGACATTTCTACCTAATTCGTTAAAGAGCCCTTTACCTTTCTTCTTAAAATTCAGTAACGTGTCCTCACAAATCGTCTGCGTTATAACGTTCCCCATTTACCAATACGTACAAACGAAACTCCCATCTTTAACCTTCCACTAGTTATGACGGGAAGTGAGGTTTAACCTCACTTACTTTCATGCGCCATTTTCATCGCGGAGTCGCCAAACACGGCAACAAGCGGTACTAATGTAAAACGATCGGCAATATCACGCCGGAAAGATATTGTTCGGATATATCTGACAATATAATGCTCCTCCCTGCACTTGCTATTGTAAAGATAATAACAATACGCAGAAATTAACAGCAGAAAAATATTGCGGAAACATAATTATTTAATAATTAGAATTATATTAGGTAATCAACACTGGTTGCGAACGCTCCAATCCAGAGTGTTACTTCCCAGTGAAGCACAGTGATGCAGTTTCCGTATACGCGCAGCTCAATCGTTTCAGATTGTCGCGGGAGAAGAATAGCGCCGTGGAAGCGTACTAGCCCATAAATGGAGGCCCGTGGAACGAAACCACGATCTTCTAAGTGATTTCTTATATTTAGTACCAATTTTATCTACACCAACTCAAATAGTACTCTCTACAAAGTACACAGCACGGAGAGTGGCGCAGTGGAAGCGTGCTGTGCCCATAACCCAGAGATCCGTGGTTCGAAACCTCGCTCTGCTAAGATATTTCTTATATTTAGTACCAATGTTATCTTTATCAACTCGGATAGTACTCTCTACGAAGTACACAGATAGCATAGTGGCGCAGTGGGAGCGTGCTGGGCCCATAACCGAGAGGTCCGAGTATCGAAACCACACTCTGCTATGATATTTGTTGTATTTTGTACCAATGTTATCTTGCCAATGCTATCACTTACATCCGTGTGCCACTGCCGCGCACGCATCGAAGTAGCAAGGCGATGAGAAAGCGCGCCTTTCTGCAAACGGTGCTGCCGATGGTCGCACACGCGCGCCTACTGTCAGTTAAGCCCACGCTGCATTCACTGTGGCGAAGGCCATCTCACAAAGGATTGCAGCAACAGTAGCAAACCTGCTATTTGCTGTAACTGCGGAAAAAACCATTCCGCCAACTACGGTGGCTGTAAGGTCCTTGTGGGCCTTAAGAGCAAAAGTATAAGCCAGGAACAGAGCAGAAATGCGAAGCCGAAGCTACATAATACACAGTCCGCCCGCAAGGTAGAAAAGAGCACTACCTTTGTGAGCATAGTGCACTCACCCACACAACACCCCGCGCAAGCAGCGCGCGCGGAGAGGAGGGAGGCAATCTCGGAGGTTCGAAAGGGCATCCAAGAGAGGGCCGCGCGCCCTGCCGCCGCCGCGCAAAAGGCGCAAACACACAACACACCTGCTGCCAAGACGGAGATGGAGCAACTCTGTGAGGAGGTCGCCAAATGAAGCAGCAGGTTTCAAACCTCACCACACTGATTCAAACTCTCTGCGCTCAGGTGACAGCCCAGAATGGCTGAACACAAAATGCCGGGCAACACCAGAACCCGCCCTCATGCGGTAGCCGCCTGGAACGTCAACGGCCGTTCCGGTCACACAGATCCGGGAGACCGACGTGTTATTGAGACTTTCTGTAATAAACACCATATCGATGTTCTTCTATTGCAGGAAACAAAACTCAGAAACGCCGATGACCTGGAGCTGAACGACATGGCATCTTATCCGCAACGACCGCGATGCGTGGCTCACGTGGAGGCGGTGTAGCGGTCCGCCGTATCGTACACTCGTGCCCCATCGCCCGGCCAGCTTTAGCCTCGCCTCGCGAGGCTTGCAGCGGCAGCGATTGTGGTGAACACGACGGAAGCGAAGTTGCACTGGTGTCAGGCCTGACTTGCGCTCAATCGCCCCTCTCATAGATGACGATTGTTCGACCTGTTTTTTCGCCTAGCACCTCGCAACGGTCCTGGCGGGCTGACCTGAACGCCAAGGTGCGAGGATATGGGGCTGCAACACCTAAAACAAGTAAGTGGGCACTTACTCTAAGTTTCCTGCTATCACACGCACCGTGACACCTCATCCCGCCTCCACGCCCACGCGTTTCCCAAACGAACCCCTTCTGGCCCTCAGATCCCGCAAATCCTCGATGTGGCGACTCACATCAGAAACATTCGTGTCCAAGCTACCCAAACCCTTCCCTTCTCTTCTCTCCTGACCACATCCATAACCTGGCAGTTGGAAGCATTCGCTCTTGTCTGGGCCCGAGGCAGTGGTCCACATACCCACTGACTGGATGAAGTTCCGCACTCACTCCTCTGCCTCACTACAGTTCCACAACACAAACCTCGCAAAGCATGAATCTACTGACTACATAGACGAAAACATAAAACACTCAGCAAAAATCACTTACATAACAGCCCACAGAAAAGGCGACGCCGGTTTTCTGCCGCTGCGCTCGAAGAGGATTCAAACACACTCCGCCGCAGAAGTCGAAAAGCGTCTTACGCGAGAAACGTAAGGCGAGACCGGCTCTGGCATGCAGTTTAGATCCCCGCGCTTAGAAACACAACTGCGGGAATTGCGAAAAACGCTCAAATCGGCGTCGTCCGCAAACCACCACGCAGAGCGGAACGGGAAAAAACGAATGAAAGAGATTCGGTTCTGATCACTCCTGTAGCGGTCTTTTCAAATCCAAAAAGCGCTCAATCAGCTAGCAAAAACTGCAACAGCGCATACGCGGCCACGACAACGCGGAGGGTAAACAAACATACCTTATGTCCTCAGATCAAGCAAGCTGGAATTCTTCGCTGACCATGTCTTGAAGAGAGGTTCACTAACACAACAGGCACAGGCAGAGAAGAGAGGAATAGAGGACAGTGGGCCAAGTTACTAACAAATGTTCAGTCGAAGAAGTTTCGACTACAATCAAATGCTGCGTTTAGCGCAAAGCGCCGGGCCCCGACCGAATAGGGCAAACTCCGTTCTAAAGAGGCTTACGGTCATAAGTCACGGAAGCTCACGCGAATCTACAATAGCGCATTACACAGCGGTATTTTCCGGAAAACTGGAAAACGCAGTATTTTATGCTCTCCGATAACCGGAAAGGATCTCACGCTTGCGGACGAAGTCATATGGGCCAAATCAGCCTGCTCGCCCGGTTCGGGGAAAAGTTTTCGAAGAGGCCTCCTACTCGCACGAAACCTTCCAACAGTCTCAATCGAAACCTCAATTCCGAGACGAACAATTTGCTTACCAGCTTCCGCATCGCTACAACACTTTGCATGGGCCCAGCCAGATATCCGCTGATCTCTTCTCACCAAGAATGGTACTGATGCAGCCTCGATATGGTAACAAGCCTTCGACAAGTGGGCCAACACAACACGACTAATTTACGGAAACTCCGACGCCTGCCTCCAAAGACATAACCAAAATAATTACATCATTCTTCACAAATCGCACTTTCTTGTAAGCATGTGGGTAAACAGCGAGATCTCAAAGCGGCGAATTGCTGCCGGGGTCCTCAGGGCTCCGTCCTTTCTGCAGCGCTGTTGTTCTGCGCTTTATGTAAACGACATACCCAAAATTACCGCGAATAAAACTATCCATACGCTGAGACATAGCCCGTCTTAGCAAGCGGAATAAATCGTGACCAATAAACTTAAAAATACTACAAAAACAGATGAAACGCCTGACCTAAAGTGGCGGAACAAACGCACCTGAAGCTTCTCAGCGGGAAATCGCAGGCAGAATCTGTACACTCGCCGCAAACATAACACACAAAACGGTACAAAACGCCAAAACAAATAACTAGCACTCAAAAATTGGAAGTGGGCGCTCAAAGCAACTTATTTGGCGTCACCTTTGATCGGAGAATGCGCTGGCATTTTTACAGTCAAGGCCGGAATCCGACAAACTTCAATATAGAAGTTGCCTCCTCAACTCTATTGAGGGAACCTTCTCTACCGCTTGGATCTCGGCTGGCATGTTTATAAAACGTCTGCCGACCTGGGCCACCGTACCGCCGCGGCGACGTGTTGACCACGGGAAAGAAGGTACAAGGATACACTTGAGCTAGTCCAGAAAAGAGTTCTTACGGGCTCATAACACGCCTCCGTTCGGAAACGGTTTGAAAGTTCCAGAAAAGAACTCGACATCGGAGTCTTCACTCAATGTCTTAGACGGCTTTCTTCAACGGAAGCCTACTCAAGCCTCCAATCAGCGAAGCGCGAATACGCATAAACTATCCCGAATGTCTAACTATGTGACAGAGGAGACAAGCTCTCCCTCGACATACTGAGGGCATAGCGAACCCCAAATAAATCGACAAAGTCACAAACATGACTGACATGAACCAAACATGCATATTACAAGGTCGACGGGCCGAACCTATACCAAACAACCAACACAAAGCAGTAAAACGCTAACGCGTGAGAATGCAAGAAGAAAAACACAATCGACCTTCGGCTAGCGAAAAAAAATTCCTACAGGTTATTGTCCTTGTGTGATGCAGAACGCATCTCACTAT
>BOPP01000013.1:2296477-2330175 GCA_017312745.1 Gryllus bimaculatus
AATAATAATAATAATAATAATAATAATAATAATAATAATAATACTCGGAAAGAAACTGTAGCAAAAATGCTTACTTTATAAAGCTAAGTTTACCCCGCCTTCGCGCGACGGAATTCGGGAAGGCGAATGGGTTCTGTCCGTCTTGACGTGCTCTCGAGCTCTCTAGATAGAAATCAGAATTGAATCTACGTAACTGTTCTTATTCATACTGTTTTTTGTGTTGAAACCTGCATACATATTTATTTGTTTCTTATTGGCTTGTTGGTAAACACACTACATCTTCAGGTAGCAACATAATATAATGTTGGTTCTTATTCCACAATGGAATGCATTTATTGGTCAATAAATGACGTTAATCAACATCGAATGCGAACAATTCACACTTTACTTTGACTCACTGGAAATGATTAGAAAGTAATTTTGATCTTTGATTAATGAAATTATTCATTTGCTGCATTGTTAGTTCCTTAGAAGTTTTAGTTTGGGGAAGAAAGTTCATCTGACTTTAAATGATATCGTAGGCTTTTGTGGCCGAAGTCCGCAGTACAGCCCTGAAGAGGGCCGTCATCCGGACAGCCCAGATCATGCATCTGACTATATCTGCGCTCGTAGTTTCCATCTTCATCGTGTGCCACCTTACTCACGCGTGTCAACAGAGTACTCGGCTGAGCGTGGGAAAAGGGATGAAGATGTGGCGATGAAGATCCGAAGGTGGTTCATTCAACTGTCTTCATATTTCCCTCGTAACCATGGTCTTATCGATCAGGGTAAGTTGTGTAGTGCATTTAGAGCTATGTATTGAAGTCAATAATAAGGAATAACGTATCAGTAATAAAGAAAATTCATTCTGTTATTGGTATTATAATTATTTAAATAAATTAAATGACATGTATTTCTTCACTTTTCAGTATTTTTAATCGTGTACTATCTGACTTCCAGCATTTCCCCTTTTTTTAAATTTCGTTATTTGTGTGGTTTTTTATATGGATACAAAACATCATTTCGGATAAAGTGTCACATACTTCCTTCTTGGAGATATTTTTGCAGTGACCTATTTTTGTGCAAGTTAACAGTTAGGTTTAGTGGGAGAGGTCAGTTTCTTTACAACTAGTACATATGGCAAAAAAAGGAGAGTGTTGCTCGAAAGAAAAAGTGTTTGTTACTTCTGCAGTACGGTTAGAAAGGCGAGAAACGGCACCTTATTGATTGAACCAAATTTCTGTGCACCGTTAGGACACTGCAAACAGCAGAAAGTTTGGACAAGTTTGTAAAGCGGCCCCTTTTTGCTCCATTTCAGCAGATCGTTTTTCAGAAGTGGTGGAGGCTTCGTCCGCCGTTCTGAAGAATAGACTGGTTGACCGGAAAGCTCAGATTTCTGAACGGCCTGACTCTTTGGGCTTGTGACAAGGGCCGTGTAAATTTCGCAGCCGTGAAATGCCCGCGAAAGCCCCTGCAAAGCTCAACCAGTGACCTGCGGCGGGGGGCGGCGCGGGGCGGCGGGCTGTGGGGGGCTAGTGTTTGACCTGCGGCCTGGGCGCGTGCTGCTTGGCGCCCCATAGAGCACGTGAATGAAAGGCCATTGTTAGGATGTGTCGAGTGGGTCCCTTGAAGGAAGATCCGTTTCAGGGCAGAAACGAGAGTCAGGAAACGGGGTGATGACTTTCACTGAGGCTAAACACGAAATACGAATTGACATGTCGAAAGGTGAATGTCGTATTTTTTAAAAATATATTTTACCTTGTTTGACCTTTTCACTGAAAAGAAATCGCTCACAATCATTCCAATTGAATGTGACTGGATAAATCTCCAAGTGGCTCCAAATCTCCTTCTTGGCCAGTTAAAACAATAGTATATTTATTTAACATGAAAAGAACAATTAATTGTTCCTTGACATATTTAATATATTATTTAACAACATGTTAGTAAACTGGCTAATAATCTGGAAGATTTAGTTTTTCATTCTTCTCGATCCTTGACTATTGTCAAGTATATGAAAAATAACTTTGAAATATTACTTACATTACTTCGTTGTATATGAATGCGAACGACCAACAAAAACATGATTAAAAAGTAAGTTTGTCTCCTTTGTAGAGCATTTAGATTGATAACAATAGGTTTATTTTCCACTCCGGTGATCTAAAAAATGACATTTTCCTGACTGTAAGTGTGAAAGAATACATTATACTTCCTACTGTATAGACACAGTACTGCGAAGTGAATAATGTACGCCGTGGAAGTATAGATGTTCATTTTTATCAATGTTTCTTATTAAAAAATGTTGCATGAATAAGAAATCGGAATCTCGGCAACTTTCCTTTTCACCAGCTGTTTTGTAGTTATGAGGGCAAAGAGTGTAGTAAATTTAATATTTGTCGAACAATTTGATCCTCACGTTTTAGAACCCATTGATCACTGTTCACTTCCAATGGATTTTTGATGCCTCAGATGCACCTTTTCGTAGTAATAACGTGTTTCATATCGAACTCAAAATATTCTTAGGAATCATTCTCTTTTTATTTACAGTAGTAGTGCGTGCCGCCACAGAACATATCTTAAAC
Source organism: Gryllus bimaculatus (assembly GCA_017312745.1). Classification (NCBI taxonomy): domain Eukaryota; kingdom Metazoa; phylum Arthropoda; class Insecta; order Orthoptera; family Gryllidae; genus Gryllus; species Gryllus bimaculatus. The sequence goes on from BOPP01000013.1 coordinate 2,299,036, forward strand.
TGGTTAAGGGGAAGCTGTATAGAAAGGGAGACGCGTCGTCCCTTATAGAAATTAATTATAATTAATTGTCCCACACAATTGTGTCTCTATGAACTTGGGTTTGTGTTTTTGTTTTGGTTCTCGTTTAAATGATGTTGTCTTGTCAGCTCCCTCGGGCACTCGTGCGGAATCAGAAATCGTGAAATCGGATATCTTCGCTTGATTCGTTCTCCATCTGATTCTTGGCAGTGTGACCCTCCCGACGGCAATATTTCCGTCAAGCGCAGCACTGTGCTTCCGGCGGCGGCCAATCAGCCCTCGGGGGTGGAGGGGTGGAGTAAGGGGAGGGGAAGGGAGGGGTTGGGATGGCGCCTTGCAGTGGGTTGAGGGCTAACGAGCGATTTTGATGGGCCGCGCGCACTCTGGCGCACTCGCTCGAGACCGGTGTACCCAGGCGAGTGGCCGCCGGAGGCTGAAGCTCTCAACCATTATCCCAGACGGAGCGATTTCGCAGCTTCCAGGCGGCTTTGTACGTGTTGAAACATTTGTAAATTATTGGTATTGAAGACCGACGGGAAAAAAACGAAAGTAGAGTTTTTGTTCCTTCTGAAACGCCAGGTTAAGAGAATACGAAGTGCATAACTGAAAAAAGTGGGATCCCGATGCTTATGTTTCTGTGTTAACAACCACGAAAACAATCGTTATTATTATTATTATTATTATTATTATTATTATTATTATTATTATTATTATTATTATTATTTTAACAATTACAACAAGAACGTATTAAGTTATTTACCATAATTTATTTACTGCTTCTAAATTCAAAAGAATGAAAGTGACAAATGTATTTCGAATGAAGACTGAATTAAATATTCAGCTTAATAATAAATAAAAAATATTTATAAAACAATTATTATATACATAATATTAAGTATAGGTATTTTGATAATTGGAAAACACCGGAAAATAGTCTTTACTTTGTTGGCACGCCTTAGAGAAAATTTGTTTCTTTTAATTAAATTAGCGTGGGGTTGGCGATCCATGCCACATAGTTGATTCGGAGGAACAATAACACTTCTCAAAAATCGCTTTGAATTTTATAAAAATAAAGAAATATTTTTAAATAACGGCTTATTTTTTTAGTAAAATGTTCATAAAGACATTTTGTCTTTTGCCGGGAAATAAACGTCTCCGATCAGGATAAATCCACCAGTGTGCAAAAGGACCAATCCTTGGGCACAAACATGTGCCACCATATTAAACCAGCTCCACCCACTTCTCCAACGAAATAAATGAAGGAAAATATAAAAAATAAAAATAAATAAATTAAAAAAACAACCACCGGCATGGGGGTCCTCCGCTGGCCGCCGAGCGGTCGCGCAGAGGAGGGAACGCCTTCCCGCGACCCGAGGCCTTCGCCTCACCGCTCTCGCAACTCCCTTGCTGCCGGAGCGGCGCCGTGCGGGAATATTTGCAGTGGCGAAGCGGGGCACGGGCGCGGCGACCCTGACCGGGTGGCGGCGGCGGCGGTGGAAATCGGCGCGCAGGTGCCAAAAGGGCCCGCGCTCACCCTGGCCTACTCTGCGGCACCGCTCGGCGCGCTTACGTACGTGAGTACGTACAGTCACGCATTCGCACACACAAAATCACGCGCATACTCAAACGCGTCCGTACACGTTCAGACACAGGCACACTCGTACGTAAACGCGAACGCTTATGCACATGTACTTGTACTCGCACACGCATATGCACTTGCATGCATGCGTGCATACGCATAGGTATATGCATAACAAGTATTTGCATATAGCACACGTATTTGGATATAGCTACGCTCACGCATTTGTGCACGCATAAACACACGTTCACATACGTGCATTAGCACACGCATATGCACGTAAATAGTCCCATGCATACGCATTCGCACATGTACACTTGCATGCATACGCGTTCATGCATGCGTACATAGGACCCACGTATATGCATATGCACACACATAAGCAATATACGTACACGTACCCGGATGCACACCCCCATACGTACATCACAACATACGCATACACAAACACATGTGCACACGTACGCATACGCACGATACGAAGATGTATACTTGCATGTATACGCACAGGAACACGTTTACTCGCCGAAACCCCGACCAAGTCCGAACTCACGCTATAATTGGGCACGCCATAATTGGGAATCGTCGCCGAAATCGTTTTAAATCTTCTCAACAAGATTCCTGTGTTCATCCGGTGAGGAAAACACAAAACATCTACTATTTCATTATTTGGGGGTCCGAATATGCTATTCCTTATTTCTGCTATTTTTGTTACTACATTTTAGACGATCATAACAGACATTTCATTCTTGTTATTAATTAATATAATTATAATCGTTTGCGAAAATCAAGTTCGAATAATGCATTTCTCTTTGTTATTCTTATTGTATTGTTAAGCCTTAATCCATTCTTCAATATAGTGCAAGATTTTGTTAGATATTTCATTTACGAACGTTTTGTGTATTATTAAAACTTTCTGGTATGGCAGTATCTGATCAGAGTATCTCTTGACTTCTAGTCTTAATTGATGGTCTTTAGATTCATCACATTAGTAGCATTTGAATTGTTTAGTGCGGTCTCACATTGCTGTCCTTAAAGGATCCGTAATGCTATTAATGCGATCCTGTGAAAAACTTCTAATGGCAAAGTTCTCCTTACAGAGTTACGTTAAAGTGTGTAATGAGTGTTTGTCCTTGCCTGAAGTTGATCGTTTGTGAAAACCAATTTGATCGTATAAGTACCTTTGAGGGAGGAAAATCAGTAATATATTGTACCTAACAATGCCATTGTATACACATGAAACCTAGAGCCCTGCTGAGAGGAGGGTTGGCATTTTTAAATAAATACTATATTAAAATATTGTTTTATTGAATCATAGTGTAAACTCGGTGATAAAAGATCATTTTACTTCAATTGTTATCAAACAAAGTCTCACATCGGACACAGTCAGTAATGTGAAGATCGTACACGGCAGACCGATCATACGGGTGTTAAACGTTTTGACCGGCATAGCAGGAATACAGTAATTGTCTTCATGTATCATAAAATATTTATTTTATAAAATAATTAGTGATTATCATTTTCTTTTAATCAAAATATAGTATTAATAAGAAGTAGCTAATGGCCAGCATTAAAATCTGATAACACCACATGAACCACCATGACCTGTGTGAGTTCTCATTTTAAATGCTGCATAACCTTGTGTGTTTATCGTAAGAATTTTTAGCCACAAATGACGTTAATATGTATCCGAAGTTTCAAGGATAGATTCAAAGAATAAGATATGAATAAGCCTGTCTCTTGTAAATTTGAGGTTGAAGGAAAGGAGTCCCAAGATTATTTAGAGACAGACACGACTCTTCTCAATTTAGTTTTATTACGTGTCTATTGTAATATATTATAGTAACTGTAACATAGAGTTGTAATAAAACTAAAATAACAAGAATCGTGTCTGTCTATAAATCAGCTTAGAACTCCTTACCTTCAACCTCAAAGAATACGAATTTGAAGGAATTCTTGTTAAGATATGCCATGGAAGACGAGATAACCAAATTGATGTAAAAATTTCCTGGTGGTATAATAAGAATCGAATCTCTCATTTACATCTTACATTTTGGATAAAAAATTTTGAATGTATCGTTTATGGGGGTAAAGTTTCAATCATCGTGAAAAAGCAAATAAATCGTTTCTGTTTTAGACACTGAATCTGTTCAGGAAACTGAACGATGATCGAAATAGAGATCTTACTCCTCGGGGTAAATTATAAAATAGTTAATAGTTAAATTAAAAAATTTCCTCATAAAAAATAACTATGAAAATTAACATCAACTATTCTGATTTATTCATTGAAAAAATATTTTGTGATATAAAATATCTGATTAATTGATTGAAAACAAATTAAATCGTATCACTTAAGAAATTAAAATGTGAATCCTCCTCCTATGAAGAAAATGATAGAAGAAAATATGTACTAATAAATTTTGAATATTGTCATTGCGAATGGGTTCTCCATTTGTAAAATACCGTTTCCCAGCAGCATATTCGTTACTATTGGATTCTTACAGTAGATAAAAGACAAAAATATTGAGCGTAGGAAGGAATATTTAATCTCAGCTCTGTCAATTTCGTGATAAATTATAGTCTGAAATTATGTTAGAGTTAAGTGTCAATCTAAACAATTTGAAGGATCGCTCAGCCCATAAATGCGGCTATTCGGAATGTTAACCATTTCTCTTAGGACATTCCCTACGTTAGAAAAGATTGCCTTGTGCGTCCACGGTGCACTTTCTCCTTTTCAACCGTACCCTCACGCCAGTCAACAACCTTTTAGAAACCTCTTTTTTACATTCTTCTTTGGCCTACTGTATTATCTAACGTTTATCCTCAGTGGGAACAATCAAATACCTCTAAAATTAAGTCATTTATATTTCATTCAGCCAGGGAAGGCACTCCTGATCTACATGTTACGTCCATTGAGGCTCAGTTTGGTCCCATTCATGCCCGGTCATCAGGTGGGTAATAACCGGGCCTCCCGAAGGTAGAGGGTGGGAGAAGACTTAAGGTCAGTGTTGTATGGGAACGGAAGGTCGATCTACAACTCTTGTGCACGACACTTTAACACCTTCAATTTTTTTTCATATTTAAGAACCAAAGCTTTATGTACATAATACACAGATTATTATTAATTGACTTCTTGATTATGAAAGTGTATTAATATTGATGTTTTTGTATTTAACATCAAAAAGAAAAAGCTTTAAGTGGCGTTTAGAGAAAGGAAAAAAAGCACTGTGTATTCAATAAATCAAAGGAGACTTGACGAAAAACTAGATCGAAATGACGGGTCGACCAGTATCTGTGACGATAGTAGTTACCTGCCTTTAGTCGTTCAGAATAATGCAATACGAAAGGTAACTATTGCATTATATTATTATAAAATACCTATTATTTTCTTTTTTGACTACTTTATGTACTAAACTAATTGTAATTGTTACAGTCATTCAACAAAATATAGATTATCTAGCCTTTGAACATGTATAAAATTGTTTAATGTTATTAGGGAATTTATTGTAAGATAATGTAAAGTTTTGTTTGTGAATGTGTCATAGACGCTTGTTATAATGACTTCTGATGGATATGATTCCCAGGTGATGTGATATAAAATTGTTGCATTGAATGTGAAAGAAATAGGAAGAGGAACGGTGTTCTCATCGAGAAAAGGTACAAAAAGGTACATGCATTGAAAAAAGTATGATAAGTGATATGGTGCGACTAAAACGCAGTTAGGAGTGTTTATTTCATGTTACCTTTGAAAGACATCTGGACCTTCAAAAAGGGAAAAATAATTAAGGTGCAACACCTAAAATTTCTAGCTTAACTTGTAACATTGCTAATCGGATGAATTTCATGAAGTCATTAAACGATATAGCACGAGATATTTGAAATTCATGAGCTCGTACTGTGAGAGACAAGAAATGTTAGCAAGAAGATAACAGTGATAAGGTGTTTTTATTACCAACTTGAGTACAATGGTCAGTGGTGGGGTTAGTGGTTTCGTAACTCTGCACGGGCACATAGACTTAAGGCGTACAATGAAGGGTATCCCCGGATAATGTGGTAAAACGTTCCGCTAAACCAAATAACATGTGGGTAGTTACACTATAACTCCAACATAAAATAATAATTTGGAAAGATTACTTAGCTCCCGTCCCATCACCCTCACTCCTCTACAGCCAAAAACGTGTTTATTTTATTTTGAAGTTTTCGACAACTTATCACTATTTTATCTGATTGAAAAAATATGAAACATAAGAAAATAATTGGTACTATCAGAAAAACATTATTGATTTTTTCAACGCCAAATGCAAGCACAAAAAAATATTTTTGAAAAACAATAACAAAAAATAATTTTTACTGTCTTAGAATCCTGGAATAGGCTCGAAAAATCTCAAAAGTTCCTGTCAAAACATAAATTGTTGTGATTTTCTCAGGTTGTTTCGACTGCTGTGTTGTAGTAAACAAAATAAAAATATATTTTAGCCGTTTCGTACCTTAAATCACCTTGACTTTAAATATACTTTGAAAATGACTATAACAGGTGTGTGCTTTTATTTTAGTATTTTCTATACATTTGACTACATTGTTTTAGCACCCAGTAATATTTCGTTTTCGAAGTGAAGCCATAAATTTTCATATTTTAAAGCTTTCTAATCCTTTGTATAAGTATACAATATATAGCAAATATGATAGTTTTTATGGCGCTGAGAAAAGATCAAGAACTGTTTTTCTGATAGTATAAATTACTTTTATGTTTTTTCCTTCAGATAAAATAATGTTAAATCGACGAAGAAAATTAAAAACACTGGTTTGGCTGTAGAGACGTGTAAGCGGTAGGTACGGGGACCTTTCAAAAAAATTTTTTTTTTGTTAGAGTTAGTGTACAATAACTACTCACATGTTTGGTTTTTAGGGGAACTGTTTACCTTCTTATCCGCGGGCACTCTTTAAGTATTTGTTTTTTCTAGCTATGAATCTTTAAAATTCGTTTAATAAAATTATGTTGGTTCATAAAGATATAAAGGTTTTTTTAAAGACTAATTTCTTTCAGTACCTTTTTTTACAGTAGTAAATGGTTTTTGTGATTTTTTGTATTTGTAAGAATTAAATATTGTCGATAAGAAGAAAAATGAGACGTCTCAATAATTGTCATTCTGTTGGAGAATGATTGTAAAGAGAAAATACTCTAAGAAGGAACTGCTTTACCAGCTTCTACTTGCTTGCTGTTGGCAACATAATTACAGGTTATGTACATGCGCTCAATATGTCAATGGGTTCGTTTGCTCACTTGTGATTCCGACACTCCCTTTTGCAATACTTTTGTCTGACATGAGTTTAATTTGTTTCCCGACCTATCAAACAGGCCCCTTCGTATAATAACTTCTTTTAATTTTGTGCGGAACATACATTTCGGAAAAAAAGTATTTCACTGTACATACATTTTGTGAACCATCTTCGAAACTTTTAATAATTAAAGTATACTATTTTCTAAACAATTTTTTCCAATTAATTAAAAAATATTCTTATCGTGTACATCGATGATGTGTGCGTTTTAAAGATATTCAGGCAAATGAAATAAATATCACACTTCTTCAAACTTGAAGACAAGTTACGAGTATATCAATGATAAAAATTTTTCCTTGAGGCGACTGAAAAGAATGTCACATTCGTTATATCAAAGGTACAAGTAGGTTATTGCAATATATGCACTTTCTGCATACAGGGGTTAGGTTAGATCAGGTACGTTGTGCCTGACAATATACAATAAGAATTAGCAAATTGCTAAATTTATACTCTCAGGTAATATTAATATTTTAATAAACAGTATAATATTACTGACATTGTTTTTAAAAAAGTAACGTAAGCTACGACTTTTAATGGTTGTTGGTTGTTAATGATACCGGGCGCATCAAATAGCGAGGCTATTAGACCACGTGTTTTGATAACATTATTAATTATGCGTAATAAAAACAAGTAAATACCTATTGATAATGATCTACATTGGTAACGAGCATCATCAGGAAACTGAAAGCTTTGAATATTTCGTTCGTGGGTTGCAATAATGGCACAAATCGAAAACTTGGATGTTGAAATAAATGAGTTTAAAGTTTCACCTTGTATTCAAATGCATCATTCTTGCTTTCACACTTCGACCATTTGTCGATGGAATACTATACTGTAAGATATGACGTAATCGCTGCTGGAAGGTAGACCATTCTGCTATTCTGGAGAGTGCATTAACCCAAAATTTCAGATCACGAGTGCCCCTGCTGCAGCCCAAAAAGCAGCGGTAAAATGTTTCATGCCAGGTGTAGAACAAGCCCAAATCACAAAGTTTGAATCAATGACGCAACGCAATGTGTACGCTAAGGTCGTAATTGGCAATTAGCCAAAGCCCCCCCCCTCCCGGTGATCCCATCTGCTATCGGGCGCTCTCGTGACTCTCCCGTCGCGCGCGCGTGCATGCGCAGGTACGGAGCCGCTTTTTTGCCTCCAGCGAAGCCGACCCGGCGCGGCGGAGAGATCTTTCCGTGAAGACGACCTCGAGGGCGCGTTACCGCGGGGACATTGCCGCGGCGCGCGTCGAGGCGGACGAAGAGAGAGTGGGGAGGGGGGAGCGAAGGAGGACGCGGGGATGGGGACGTTGATGGAGTACGGTGGAGTCTCTGACGAGGAGAAGAATAAGAAGTTCGAGTTGTCGAATATTTCGGCTTGCCGCGCTTTGAGGGGACGGAAGATACGTCTTTAGGAAGGGTGAAGAGTGGGGTGGTTGATTGGGGTAAATGTAAACAGTTGTAATTGAAAACGGTAAATATAACTCCCAAAGACATTCTGTATTGTTATAATTTGGAGTGAATCAATAGTCTTGACAACCGTTAGAGATTAAAATATCATTCAGATTTCTAAAAGGGAAAAAGACGTTTCCTTTTACCACAATTAAACCTACAGTCCTAGTGTGAGATGGTTGATGTGGAAGTGATTTATGAGTATATTTTAAGGATGAAAGAGTATACATACCCATTTTTAGTGTTGAAACAACTTGAATCAATTGTGATGTTTTGAGAATATTTTTATTCACTATGATCTGTGAAGAGAGAAGGAGAGAAACATCCCGGGGACCACGTGCACCATTGTTTGTGGGTTTTTGACAATGAGGGGGGATTTCAGATGTCACTCTGTATGTGAACAACCCTAGCGTCTAAAAGGTACATTAACGCAAAATTTTGTAGAACCTAAGATTTTCACCAAAATTGATCTTCTCCAATCCATCTAGATGCTGTTGGAATCTCTATAATTTGAAACCAATCTTATAATTTTAAGGATAGTTTACAAGAATTGCCTAGGACTACTTCGAAAAAGGAAAAGAAAGGACTATTTCGTGAAAAGTGCTCAACATGTGTGATTTTTTCTATCAAATTTAATCCCCTTATCAACAATAAAAGCTGTTTCTCTGTGATCAAATTTAGCCCGTTTTTCTCTTACAAAATACTGATTAGTTCTGGAGAGAAAAAAATTATCTAATGCCATCAACAAAGCTCCATGCTACTTCAACGAATAGTAGTAAAGGAGTGGGGAAAGTTATTCTGGAGCTCAACAAAACATACGCCTACAGAACAATACTAACACCTCGATACGTGTTGCTAACAATTATACCCCAAATTTCTACCCGAAGTCAGAGCGAGCGACGGCCTATGATTGGTAAGGCTGTGGCAATGGCAGCGGCGAGCACCGAAAAGGCATCAGAAGTGATGGCACACGCAACGCAAGCACTTGAGGTAGCGGGACTTGGCAGGTCCTTTCAGGGCCGAGTGTGGATTCATTTGTGTGGCATCTCTTAAAGGGCCATACAAAAAATAAAAATAACAAACGCATCTAATGCAGTGGGACCTCATATGCATTGCTTAGCGGCTGCTCGGGGCAGGACAGCAAAATAATTTATCCGTCACATAATTTCCACAGAAATCATTTAAGTTTATCGAAGCGTGAAATTTGAAATGGTCGACCTTTTAATCTCAGCCTTTTGTAACATTGATAACTGAAGAGTAGGTCGTTCAGATCTTAAAATTTTACGTCATCTTGATTTGATGTTCTTGGAAAAGGAACCTGGAAAGAAGTAGAAATTAGTCAGTTGATTATATTTCACTGTAATATTGTCAGTCACTCGGATTGTCGATAGGACAGGCCACACTTCCATTTTCTACCATAAAATCACCCCTGTTGATTTTACATTGAACCTGGATATCTCAGTCTGAGGAGGAGAGAAAACAATAGATTTTTCGAGGTTTAGTTAATTAAATATTGCGTGTATAAGGAGGGATAATGAAAATTAATAACACAAATTATTAAGAAATTCGAGATAAAGATGTTAAAGTTATGGAGATAATATTACATAATATATTTTTTATTGGTTACGACTCATGTTAATTTTTTAAAACTCAGCATTCAGTGCAGTAATAAAACATTTTGTCGTCATTTTGGTACTTATTTTAAAGTCGTTTAATAATCGGGCTATGGACACTTTTTTATTGGTCACGTCCGATGTAGAATTTTCCTCTAGGTACATTTTCGAGGTCCCCTTGCTGCCAGAAAATGTTGACTCCTAAATTCACCGCAAGGAACCTACAACAAAAATATCTTGATATTCCTTTATTTATCTGTTACTTGCGTCGTCCTCCGCTTGTGGGAACACGGTGTTCAATTATGACGGGAAACATCGGGGATTTAATTCTGCTACTAATTAACTACTTCCAGGGAACACGCGTGACATGGCATGTGGAGCATCTTCCGATTTCGAAAATGCATAGCTTGGGATTGGTTTTGCATCCACGAACTCGTGTTTTGGAAGTCAGTGTGCTAAACTACATTTCAATGAAGCCCGTAAAAGTACATTATCGTAGCTAGAGGTATCAATGTTGTATTGTGAGGCACACATTTAAAATATAGTTTAACAAAATTAATTCGTTTTGTTACACCTCGCCGTTTTTGCACCAACTCGTAACATAACCCTGTCCTTCATTTAATATTTATAATGGATATTAAAAAATATATTGTACATTCAATTTTCACTTTTATCAACCTCTCCCTCGTTCGCGTACATCGTACTTCCTTCATCCTTACAGCGAACGGATTTTTCAATAATTCCTTTACAGGAAGGACAGCAAGTCTGCAGCGCACACGCATGGTGGGTCCCGCCGCTTCTGTAGGCGACGCGGAGGTGTCGTCGGCGTTGGCGGCGAAGGCGTTGGCGATGCGCGGCGGCGGCGGCGGTGGCGCCCGCCCGTGGCGGCGGTGGCGGCGGTGGCGGCGGTGCGGCGGTGCGGCGTGGCGGCGGGTGGCGGCGTGGCGGCGGTGGGCGGTGGCGGCGGTGGCGGCGGTTGGCGGCGGCTGGTGGAGCCGAGCCGAGCTTGCTTGCTTGTCCGCTTTCTCGCGCAGCGATCGGAGAAATCGACCTCGCGGCTGCGGGTTGGACGCCCACGCGCCCCACACCCCCCGCTTCCCTCGCCCATTCTCCCAACCCACCGGGTGGGCGTTCTGCCCCCAACCCCCGTCGCCCCGCCAGGTGCGTTGCCTTCCGCCAATGCCACTGCCAAGCTGCGGCGCGAGTCTCCGTCTCCTGCGGCATTTCAAGGGCTTCTGTGCAACCAGTGGTTTCCAGACTCCGGGTTCGATATATTTCATGTAGCACTTATGTACCTTGTAATTAGGCGGCAGAAGTGTTCTTCCACAGAAGCGCAACTGCAGGAAAGAGATTCTTCAGAAGTACTCTTTCTGGGATCTTATTTCAATTAGAAAGAAGGATGATGCAAAAACACATTGTAGGAGTGATGAAATATTTAAAGGATAACGTCAGTGAATGAATTACATTTCCAATTAAAATGTACGTATTACAGTTGTATGAGATCTTCTGAAGAAGATTGCAGCAGGATTCAGAAGATCCTATACAGAGCGGATCTACTAACTCATCTCCGGGAACCACCTGAATTCTCAACACCATATTTATCTATCGCCTTTTATTTTATGGACACGTTAGTAAATATTTAATATTTAATTAACATTTATTTTTTAATTAATTAGCATTAATTAACAGCTTTTCATATTCTCTAAAACTTTTTTCTAATTTCTGGGAAATAGTATTAATTCTTTGAGGGGAAATTTCACGTTTCATCAAGTGTGTTTAAACCCCGACACGCACCCCCTCTGCTGTGGGCACTATTGTGAACTTCATGTACAAACATTCTTAACAGTGATATGGCTATCTTCGCCTGTAGCAAAGTCAAGGCCTTGAACGCCACAACCCGTACCGCAGATGAAGCCGGCGCCATTATCGCAGAGGAGAAACCCGGTGCCAGCATAACGGCATCTGCTGCGCCGGCCGTCGCTTGTAGTTGCTATAATCGACGGCGCAGTGAGGGGTCAGCCAGGCCTTGGTTCAAGTACTCAGGCATCTTTTTGCAAGATATTTCCTCATTGGACAGCAATTTTAGTTGCAGGACCCCGTCTCAGCTGTATCGGACGAAGTACATTTCTTCTCTAGGAAATGATATCGTAATATAGTTACATGGTAATTTGAGTTTGGTGTGTTGTTGTTGACATCATAACTGACATCACCGCAGGTTCAACTTGGAAAAACTGTTATTTCGCCATAGTTGTAGTACTCCGGCTGTTACTGCAGATTCAATTCACACCACTGCAGTCTTTGCCGTGAACTCAACATCCACCTCGTGCACCGTCCCCGTAATCTCTTTCAACTTGTCCCGCCACTACTTTCGCCGCTGTGTGAAACTCCATCACTCGCCAGCGGGTCCTGCTACACAACGCTCCAGCCAATCCCGGAGACTCGGGCCACGAAGCCAACAGCGCTGCCAATGTAAATTAATCCTTCATATTCCCACATCATAAGATTCACGTGACGGCAATTCAGCATGTTTTCTGCTGCATTTGATAGATGTACATTTCACTCCATACTAAATAAAATACATGAAAATAAGTTGTTTTATTTTCGCACCTTTAAACATGAGAAATGAGTGCGCCATCTGCCCTAGCCTTAACTTGCATCGCCTGACATTGTAGTCGAACTTGTAAAACCTCTACCTTCGCTATGTTCTGTCTTTTAGGTCTACTATCAACTTCAACAATCACTGTCGACGCGTCCATCATAACTTCCTCTCATTTTGCAGACGTTGTGATCTCCATTTGTATACAAACTGCTTTGTAGATACCACAACTACCTCTTCTGCCTTCGCCCTAGTCCCAGCTTGTAGTGACATCTCCGGGTCGCAGCCGCCTCGTCTTCTTTCCCCTAGTGTCTTCCAGCGTCCTCGGCTTTCGCCGCAGCCTCCGTAGACCTCGCCAGAGGCTCCTGCTATGCAGCTTACGAGCAAAGGCAGCCGCGTCGACTCCCCCAGCCAACGAGAAGCCGGTGACGCGAACCCGCTTGCTTCCGTGAAAGCTGCCGTGGGGCGATGGTACGGTGACGGCAGCGGCGGTGATTGCGTGGGTGCCGGTGGCGACGGCAGCGATGGGCTGGTGATGGCCAGCTGGGAGTCATAGTGGGTTGGTGGCTGCGGGTGATGGTGGCGACGGTTGGTGTTGGTGGTGCCATGTGCCAGCAGCGATGTGGCAGGGGTGGTGGCGGCGGCGGCGGGCGCCGGGAGGCGGGGCCCTCCGCCGTGCGCGCGCCGCGGCGATGGAAGGGGGGCCGGAGGGGCTCGCTGTGCCCCAGATCGGGGGTCCCGTTACCGGCGGACAGCCCACGTGAGCTGCCGCCGCCGCCGCCAGCCCTTGCGTCACTGCGTAAAAAGGCCGATCGCCCCCGCCCCCTGGCTGAGGCGCGAGCGGGACGTGGCGCTGTTTCCTTGTGGCTGCTGCAGCGGTGTTGCGGGCGGATGGCTGCGGGGCGCGCGTTACACACTGCGCGGTGGGGAAAAGCGCTCAGAATTCTGGAAAATACTGAGACCCTTGCGCTGCGTAAACTACACATACTTTCTCGCACTATTTTTAAGACCTACGCAATATTATGATGGTATGGTAATGAAGGTCTTTCCAACCAACAAGAATGTTTATCCACGCTGGGATTTCAACTCAGATTTTGAGATTGAAGCTGACATTCCCGTTACCCATATATTGCCAGTCTTTCAACTAAATTTAATTTCCGATCCTTTAAAAAGTGAAATATTTGCATTTACAATTTACAAAAATTCAGAGATTCATATTGACATTATTTAAAGATTTAGCTTTAAAGAAAAAAAATTCACGAAGAAAATATATTTATCTTCAATATTATAGTTGTAGGAACAAACCGATAAAATTTGAACTTTTGAAATGTGTGCAAATTTATAGACTTCAATGAAGGAAACACCTATGCCAATTTTGCTGTGAGAAAAAATTTAATCCAAAAATTTGAAGACATTTCTGAGAAAATTTGAAAATGTTGAGGTTTTATGTAAATTATCTCCAAAAATCAAAATATCAGTTTCATATTCGCGGTTCGACCACATCGATGGGGGAATGTCAATTTAGGGGAAATAGTCTGAAGGATTTAGACGCTAGTATTGACCACGGACGTACAGAAAGATGGACGGACGCTTTGCTGAAAAAAACAACTTAACGACTTATTAGAGGAAGTAATTTACCATTTTACAGGTACAACATTTAACTAACTTTTAGATATCAGCGCCCCACAATACCAGTTTTTCTAATGAAAAGTCGCCACCTACCCCGACAGCACTCAGAATACTTACTGGCTTACTACGTAAGTATATACTGAACGAGAGAATAAAATGGCGCTCGCCTAGTTATTGATATTAATTTTGAAAATGGTAGTACTGACTGATTGTTAGAATTCATAACAATAAGTTACAGTGGTATTCAAGATAATAAAAATGAAAATATACATTTACGAAAAAACCAACAAAATACAATTGCAATAAATGATACTAGGTTATTTATTGTTGCTCGATCCACTCTTCACTCCTCTTAAATCACTTGACTTTTCCGTCCCACTTCATAATCGCCGTTTCATTTTCTCTTATTACCCAATTTTACATTGGGCGCAACATTTCCATGTATACACACTTAATAACATTTATTTTATATAGTGGGAACAAACTAAATAGTGATAAATAAATAAAGATATTGTCTGGTATTAATACTTTTTATTCAGCTTATGATCGTTTCGATCATTTCGATCCTCAGAGCTTGCAGCTTCTGGGCCAAAAACAAAGTTCTGCCTAACTAAAACTAAATAGTATTGTTTCCATATAGTTAGTAAATGGCAAATACGTGGTTACGTATACAATTATATTATACATAACATCTTTCGAAACATTCGTAAAATGCAAGGTATGATTTCAGACTCGTTTAAATATTTTGTCCGATTCAGTTAAGTGTATTTTGTCTACCATTTCTTTCTTTCGTATTATTTCTTGAGGATCTTCTCCTGACGTAGGAGTACGATGTTTTGATTAGACAGCCTTAATAATAAAAATAAAACTTTTATTTTATTTTAATTCCAGTATATAAATCACTCAATGATACATGAAGGTCAGTAGTAGTTGATGCTGTCAGACGAAAGTATTCTGTTTTCTTTGTTCCTTTCACAGCTTCATCTGAACACTTGAGCATCGTTTAGTACTAGTGCTAAAACTTGAACTTTTAGCACGCTAAGCATGTCCTGAAAGAACCGCTCTTACTAATGGCTGTCAAGTAAAAAAGTTATCACTGTCCTCCATAAAGCTGTCGCTCTTAAGTAGGCCTTTAGACTACTTATGCATCTAATCGATCGTCCAGCGTATGTCAGCAATAGTAGTTGTTTACGTAGCCGCGGTTGCGGATCTATTTGTAATGTCACATTGTTTTCGTGAACTTACTCAATCGATGTAAAACAATTACATAATACTTCGCAGCACATCCGAAGAAGTTTTACTGCAAAGAATAGACATTAATTATATTTCAAGCTAACAATTTTCACAATTTTATCGTTCCAAAAATGTTAATGAGGCGGGAGGTGGCGCCGCGAACGGAAATACCTCGCCCCATCCCCTAAGTTTGTTTCGTTACTGCCTCTGCACACACGGCTATGCTATAGGCTTGCGACAAAGCAAGGAACCATCGATGTTTCATAACATCAGAAACTCAAAATAAAAGCACTGATGTTAATAAAACATCGACACGAAACCATCGTTGTTATTGGACATTGATATTCTTAAAAACTGTTAAGTAAGTATTGAAGTTCACGTGGGGGTGGGGGAGGGGGATTAAATTTGAAACAGGTCTCTATTATTAATTCTTTATTGAGTCTTTATTGAGACAAAACAAAGTCAAAAATCATCACCACAATTAATAAAACTTATATTAACTGATTCCACAATTCAAAAATTATAGAGGCACGTTTATTGACATATTTTTATTGATTTTTCACCGTTGGTTCCTTTGGACTGAAGAATATTCAAATTATAGATATCTGAAAATTATTACGGAATTGTTTGGGATGGATTTGTTTCATTTAAAAAAGTCGACCATTCAAAAACAGCAAACATAAAAGATCAAACATAAGAGATGTTGAAAAAATTAAAATGTGGAAATTGTTAGCTTGAAATAAGAAAAATGTGAAATCTGAAAAAAAAAAAAAATGGTAAATGCATTGAAGATTTTTTTTATAAACATCGATGTTTTGAAAACATGGACATCGATGCCGCATCCTTTCTTTGCTGTATCGCTCGGGCCGTGCGTCTTTTGCCGTCGCAGCGCCGTCGCGTGTTTCCCCACCGCTCGCGCGCGAGCCCGAACCCCGTGCCCGTCGAAGGTCGTCGAGAACTGCCGAGGTGCGGTGCGTGGCAGAGGGGGGGACGACGGAGTGCTCTTGACACTGGGAGTGAAATTCATGAGATTTCCAGCCGCCGCCACGGCGCTGTGGGGCGATGCCACCTCAGAACCAACGCTCGGGTATGGTTTAGGTGGCTCAGGGCATCAACTGTTGGCTCTGCAGTACCTCTGACCCTGACCTCTGACCCGGAGGTCATATAGTTGGAGTCCCGACTCTGGCAGGATTTTCAACAGGAGCTAAATAACTTGATCGAATTCAGCCACAGTCTGGAGGAGAATTCGAGATGTTGTGATAGGTAGTATTCCGTTGTTTCTTCGATCAATACCAAGTGAATGCCGGAGAAGTTCTCTAACAAACGGGCTACGGACCGCGCGCGATCTTTCCTTCCTCATCCTTGTCCTATCTTTACTCCTTAAACTTACAAGCACGAGACACCCAACCATGTCGTAAGACCAGTCGCGAATTTATGACCATAGTCGACGCGCTCGGAAATACTAGTCAATGCTCGAGCACGCCTGGGGACGCTCGCTCCGTGTTTATTATTTTCGAGGTTACTTGAGGAAGGCTGGCATAGATTCGATCTCTACCCTTTCTTGTATGTAAAATGTAAAAAGTTGAAATATACTAACGTTCAGTGTGTTCTGTCCCCCCCTTACTAGCTTACGTACACACACAAACGCACCACACGCATGGAGATACTATTACACTTCTCTTCTGTACTTATGTGAATTTTGTTTTCCCGGAAATGAGTATGTCAACTTCATACATATAAATGAAACACAAACATACCCAACGAGGCATAAGGAAACTAATTTATTACTACAATGAAATAATTGTATAAGTCGTCATTGCCAACAATATTATTTATTAAAGTATAGTAGTCATCATCAGTTTTCTGCTGAATGGAAGCCACAAAAACGACTGTTGTTGGCAATGACGACTCATAATTATTTCATTGGAAATGCAAACGAAAACTTAACACAATACCAATATTATTGCTACAATACATTTATTCAACGTCATTGTATAGTTAGATAGACAAAATCAAATTAGCAGGCATCAGTATGAAAGCAAATAGTTTTCAAAGTAGTAAAAACCTATTTTAGTTATCTCACAGTTTAAGTCTTGAACCCCACCAAATTTATCGGTTGAATAACGAATCGAGCTCTGAAACGCTGTCGGGTGAGAAAGAAACGTGTAACCAACGGGGCAAGGTATGCATTTTGTCCATAAGGAGCCCCATCACTTGACTTCCATTGGTCATACGTCGCTTTGGCTTAGATGCGAGTGAAGAATTTTCTTTCAAAATGATAAGTTTCGGAAAAGAGATCGGGAGGTTTCCCTCTCTGTTCTCACTGGGATTTTTTTGCCTACGTGTTCGCAACACAATGATCAACCCGACGCCGCCCTCCTCTTTCTCATCAGATTCAGAATACGAGGTTTAGAAAAATCTCTGGAAATGTACGTGACAGACAAAATAAATATTTTTCTTGTACCTGCTTAGGAAGCTCAGGGCATCAATTGATGACGCTGCAATGCTTTGGCCGTAGGTCCTGGAGTTGGAGTCCCGACGCTGGCAGGATTTTGGACACAGCTGCATCACTCTGTCGAGTTCAGCAGCTGTCTGGATATGAATCTAACGGGCGGCTCCTCTGATCGGTAGATTTCCGTAGTTTCTCTGATCAACACCAAGCGAAACCTGGAGCAGTACGCTAATAAACGGGCCACGCACCGCGCGCGATCTGTCCTTCTCTTCCCTGTCTTATCCTCACCTCTTTCTCATGCTAGGAGACCTGACGGGAGCTTGGTTCTTGTTACGACTGGGGCGGTGTCCCACTGCTGGGAGATTTATGGTTGGAGAAAGCCCGCGAGATGACGTGTAGGTCGCCGATGGATATCGCCATGTAGCCGGTGAACGATCACCGTCATCTCCGGAGGAAATAGCTTGCACTACGCTTACACGACTAAAGACCTTAAATTTTACGAACTGTGATTCACTTATCATTGAATCAATCAAATTATCCTTGTTTTTTCTTCAATGGTTACATTTTGGCCAACCGAGGTATCTTCTGCCACGCAGTCTCAAATTAATACATTCATTAGATCGTTGTTCATTCGTTATTATATCCAAGGTATGTCATATTCATATAAAATATTTTTTTTATTTAATTTTTTCTTAAGTTTTCTTCTAATGTTTTCATTCCTGATTTAAAGTAAACTGAGCGGGGTGGAAACAAATAAAATGACTTTCATTTTACTCTATTAATTTAATGGTGATCACTATATTTTATCAAATTGTTAATATTGTACATTACATCCTTATCCTTACTTGCTTATTTATAAACTTTACAAATTGCATTATTATATTATCCGTACATATAAGTTACACGGGATTGATTGAAAATATTTATCTTTAAGTAAAAAAATGTGATGTTAATAACGTCGCAATCTTGCAGGTGGTGGGGCGGAATCGGTCAAAGCTCCGCCACTGGTTGATATTTTAGTTTGCGATACATGAATGGACAAGTAATGTGTGAGGATGGTCAAACATGAATAATGTAGATCTGGTCGGAGATGAGGTTCGCTCTTGCCTCACAATGTAGTGGATTAGCGTGCCGTTGAGACTTCTAAACGAATAGATACAACAAACGTTTGAACTTAATACTTTACGTTCGGAAGCTTGGGAAGCGCGAGGATATGAAGGTCCATTTAGAATTTCTCATCAAGGCATTTATTAAGCAACCACAAACCACGTGTGAGCCCTCGGGAAGAAGGAAATTTGAAAGTGACCGAAAGGGGTATTCCTTTGTGTTCTAATTGCAAGGAACTAAAGATAAGATTTCTGGCACTCCCCTCCATAAATATTCTAACTCACAAATGAAGGAAACAAGTTACAACAAAAATTATGCCGTAAAAATCCCTCACAAAATTTATTTGTTAGACAAAAGGGGAAAAACTATACTGACATCATTGTTAGATCTAATTAACAATAGTAGTAGGTGAAAATCTGAAAATTCTAAGGCATTGGGATTACGTAGGTTAATTAACTGTATAGTTAAAAAGTTCCAAGAATATTTGTGAATTGTTGTTCCCCAAGGCCACTTACTGTGACAGAAATGTAGAGTCATACTCAAAACACGACGACCATTTTGATGCAATTCTTTGTGCTGTATTCATTTATTAGCATGTCATATTTTTTAATGACCCATACCTATTGCAGCGCTCAACATCAGTGAAGGACGTTACAAGTGGAGTAATTCAGGTCCAAGAAAGTGCTTAACTCTACTTCGGACATTCTTGTACACGATGGTCAGTTTTATAATTCCTTACTCTTCTTTAGGCTATTCTTGACTCTTTTAGTGCACAAATATTGTGTGCACTAAAAGACTCAAGAATAGTCTCAGATTTTTACCAGTCTAGACATTTGTGCAGGGGTGGTGCAGATTTACCATGTAATGCTGCAGGCAAAATTAATTCGTACCAGAATTAGTGGTGCTACAACAGCACGTACTTTCCCACTTTTAAGTTAAATTATACTACCGCAATTTCTGATCTTATTAACATATTTCAGTCATCACTCACAGTAAAACTCATTACCATTTGCAGGGCACTAGGCACGAAAACTTAAGCTAATACATCAAAACGCATTCGGCAATTCCAACTGTTCCAATCACCCAAAACACAGCACAACAATACAAACATAGCCCTGCTGAAGTTATTTTGAGAATTTCAAACTTCGCAGCGCTGCCACTGTTGCATTGCAATCTAATAACTCCCGAAAGATTCTAGCAAAAGAAATGTTCGAAATTCGAATTTGCGTTTTCAAACAATTGCAAACTTGCAACTTTAGCAAGTTTATCGCAAGTACGTAAAAACACTCGTTTTTAATAAAATTGTACATGCCTTTTTAAGTATTGATTTTTAGAACGAATTCGTTGGGGAAAAATAAGAGAATGTAATTTATAGAAAACATTTCGAGTCTTTTTGGAGAAAATAATTGTTTAAACTTTTCCTACATTCAATTAAAAAACTACTCATATTTTTGAAAATTTATATCTGACCTTATTTCAAGATCTGTTTTTGATGAACAGATTTCATTAAGGAAGAAAATTCTATTTTCATTGTAGTACATTTTTTAAAACATATGAGTACTTTTCGCGTAAATTGTGCTTAAAGTATAAGTTGTGCGAAAAGTACGCTTGTGAAAAAGGCGTTGAATTCTGATGTTTCGAAAATTGCGGAATTTACAAATAATGCGAGAAAGTATGTGCTGTTCTGCACAATTAATTTTACTATTTATTCCTTTCTACCTACATAATATCACACAGAAAGTAAAAAGTTGTAAAAATATATTGCAAAATACAAAACTTGTGCGTTTATTTTGTGTAGTTCTTTAGTTCCAAATGACAAAGTTTAAATTCCAATCAGCGTATTGCACATCGCCTGACCGTTTTTAATGAAACATGAGTGTAATTCATTTAAAAAAATTGTTTATGTTCTGGATGAAATTACAAAGTTTAGTTAATGTCAACATTACACTTGCAAGAGTGTAATCCATGTGTCAAATACTGGGGGTTAGCGATCTTGCAAAGACGAATGCCGGAGCTTTTTGCTAACTCAGAAATGCTTAGCGGAGTTGAGGAATCTCACATGGTAGTTTGGTTTACAAATAAATATTTTAAATAAAAGTTGTAGTTAATTTTATCCTCTTTAAAACAGATTAGGGTAATGTTTGTACAGGACTCATGGTTAAAGAATTGTAGAGGAAATTCGAACAAAGTCACAAAAAAATTCGATTCTTGAAGATTTCGTAGACCCATGGAGGTAGCACAGAGTCTGAAGGACCGCATGCGTGAGGTTTTTAGTAGTACCTGGGAATATACATACTCAAAGACACCTTTTTATAATCTTTCCCGGGTAAATTGTTCATATTGACTGAACGAAAATTTGAAACTGTGAATGCATTGCAATGCAATTTTTTCTTGTTTCAGGTGAGTAACTGTACACTTTATGTTATGATGTGATCTGAAAACGAACTTCAATGTTTCATGATACCAAGAACAGATCGGAATGACCCAGTCAAGGTGCAAGGAAAAGGGTTTAATATTGCACATTTCGTGGCGTTGCAGCCAATTAGGACCAGCCACATGACGCGGGGAGCCCTGAATAAAAGGAAATTTCTGAAGAGATAAGAGAAAATAGTAATCGAGTATATTCGCACTTTGTGTAATATTAAAGGAGATACATTATTTTAATTGTGAATTTCAATGAGAATAACTCAGTTCTGAGAATACCTGAGAAGGGATTCTGAATCTCAAAAGAACGGCCGCAGATGATGCAGATCTTCTCACCCATATGTCATATATAGAATTTTCAGTTTTTGGCTAAATAAATCAAATCAATCAATCAGTTATTTTTTCTTGTTTACCACAGCATTTGCCACAATATATTGTAGGGAACCTCGCTAACGACCTATCTGAGAAGTCGCTCTCTAGAATTGTTATTCTGACAGAGCTCCGGATAGATCCAGCTAATTAGCTGAAGAAAATATGCTATCGTTAGATATCGAACCTGGAGACTTGGAGTCTACGAAGCTGCTGTTG
Source organism: Gryllus bimaculatus (assembly GCA_017312745.1). Lineage (NCBI taxonomy): Eukaryota > Metazoa > Arthropoda > Insecta > Orthoptera > Gryllidae > Gryllus > Gryllus bimaculatus. Next base: position 2,321,054 of record BOPP01000013.1, read on the forward strand.
GAATCAATAACTTATTTTAGGTGCGTCAAGCTGAAATAGCACACATGTCAGCACACCGGAATGAAATATGTCAATTGATTTATTGCAGATTCATTGCTAATTAATCGCCACAATTTGGAATTAATTGCCACGTATTTTCGAGGCGAAAACGGGCATGAGTCGGCTTGACGCGACGCCAGCACACAAATAAGTTAAATTCCGGTTGTAGCTCGACGAAAACTCCCCGATAACGTATTGCTAATGTATTACTAATTAATTGCCACGTATCTTCGTGGCAAAAACCGGTGTAACCGACAGGTGTAACGGGAGTAACCGGCACACATAAGTTGCGTTCATAAGTGTGCTGGCGCCCAGCTCACTCCCGTTTTTGACATGAAGGTAAGTGGCAATTAATTCCAAATTGTGGCAATTAATTAGCAATAAATTAGCATTCGTATTTTTAAAATAAACATTTTTTTAGTGAGAAAGTGTTTTAGTGAGTAAAAAGACCGAGTATTTCCAGATGGGAGCTAGGCAGAAGGGGGCGGGTAAAGCGGAGGGGAGATACAACAGAATAGATAGAAGTTGGCTCAACCACAGGGTAGGAATAGATACTTCTCTTTGTTTCATAAATTATTACGATAAATACCCCGGTAATGCGGGTTTCTTCAGCTAGTAACAAATATAAAATGTTTAAAAGTGAGTATCAAACCTAAAATTCGTATTTTTTTCAAATTGTGCCTGTCTCGCACCCCTCGAACGAGTTGATGTTTGGACGCGACGGGGATATTTTCGGTGGCGTCGTGGAGTTTTCGCGGCCTCTGCACTCCAGAGAACCTGTTGCGCGAACGCGGTGCGGCGCGTCTTTCTGGTGGCGCGAAACTGCCCGGTCTCGCGTCACGTCGCGTGCCGTTGCTTCACAAAGTTTCAGAGAAACCGCTCTCAGAGCCGCCCCCCGCGACGCCGCCTCCGCGGTCGCCGCGGAACGGTGGATTGAATGATGGAGAACGCGGACAAAATTTTCTTTTTTTTGACAGCAACTAGTAAAAGCTGTTACTGTTAGCCGGTGCTTGATTTATAAAATGTTTAGTCACGAAACGGCATAAATTTTAAAAGGAAAAGAGAAAAATTCCTAAAAGATGACAAAAAAACCATAACAAACTTCATTTCTTAAAACTGTCCTATTCATTCGTTTCAAGCGCACTCGAAACGAAATATATAATGCTTCTTCTTTCATCGAGCAAAGATTTAAAAGAAACATATACTGACAAATTTATTGAATTTATGTTTTCAAAACCGACCAGTTCACATATTTAGAGCATAAATAAGACAGACAAATGCTGTCTTTACATTTACAAAATTTAATATTAAAATTTAGTTTGATTCTCTAGTGTTCTCTGCGTTTAGCCACATTACTTAGAAAACAGTATTTAGTACTTTCATAGTTATTATGAAAAATGTTTTAAGGCTAAACTTTAGAGAATTTTTCCTAGACTTACAAAAAAGGAGTACGTCATGAAACTAGTACTAACATTATAAGAAAGACTAGTGTTACGCTCTTGAGTGATCCATTACCATCGCCCGCCCACCACATGAGATCAAATTGCCGTTTATTGTAAAGGTCTATGTACAAGACGAGCAAGGGTGGATCGCCACACGTTGTTTCAAGGTTGGTACCAAGATTTGACACAAATTGCTCAGTACCACGTACATGACAGATCAGAGCTGCCGTCGTCGAACGAACCAGTCCTTTAACTGATGCCACCGTCGGGTGTCGAACCTAGAATCTTCTGTTCGTTGCATATCTACCACGAGCCGCCCATTACATGTGTATGTCACGGCGAGACCAACGTTCCGAATCCGAAGGGGCTTGTCGTCCGGAGGGCAAACAAAAACATTTTTCCTCCAATTTAGAGATACGGAACACAGTGTGCCGTCACCTCGACGCCTCTGTTTCGCGTGGCAAGCGGAACGCCGCTGCTCCGGGAATCTGGCGCAATTAGCCCGGGAGGCGCGAACTGCTTGGTTTTCGCTGGCCGGTGTCATTGCTCGCTAGCAGTGGCGTGCGCAACCTAAAACAAAAGGAGAGGAAAACATACTTTTGGACCCTTCTGGGTTACCTTTTCCATTTTTATTTACATATAGCATATTTTATTTGAAAAAAAAATACTACGAAGAGAATGAGATTATAATTTTAAAGACACACTTAATTAATATTATAGGCCCTAGCACCGAAAAAAATGGATAAATCTAGTTGCCAAATTTAGAAGAAAAAATCCTCTATTTCGTGGTGTAGCTAGAATACTTGTTCTATTGGTCCTTTATACCGAAAAATCGAATAACGGCAAAATGTCGGTCTGTCTGTGTGTCGGTCCGTCTGTGAAGAATGCTAGCTGCTGAACCGTTCAGCCAATTTTCTCCAAAATTGATGTTCTTCAGTCGATGTGGCTGATGTCGCGGCATTGAATTTCAAATCGATATTTTAATTTTGGAAGTTGCTTTACACGAAGTCCCTGGGGAAAATTTACCAATTTTCAAAAAATGGATTGTCGTTTTTTATTAAACTGAAGGACGTTTAAGAGAATGGTGTAGGTCTCATGTTCATTGAAAACCCTAATTTTTTGAAAATGCTTTGCTGTTTGAGCACCACTAGTTGTATTTTAAAACTTTTTGTATTTAGAAACCTTTTACAATTCTTTGTCACGTTTAGATGCTTCTTTAGGAATAAGAACTTTAAAAAAGTATTGAACCTTAATTTGCATTCAACATCTTGCCTATTCCACTCGGTGTCATTTTGATACCCACTGGATAGTTCACCTTGGGTCTGCACCATGTTCTTGAACGTTTCACTGATCGACTCTGCTTGTAATTGCCACATTCTTTGCGATACTACAGGTCCTGTAGATCTATTTATCGTTTTCGGTTTCGAGATTTTGATTTTGATTTTCATGAAAAGTGAAACACATTACGTCTTGCGCTATTGTTTCTAATAGTATTGTTCTATTGTCTCACTCCTTTGAAGGAAGTGTTAGCTCGTCTAAGCTATGATAAATTGTGTCTATTACTTAGGAGAGTTTCAAATGTTATGCAGAGGTCTTAGTTCTACTGCTAGATTATTCTTCTCTTGAGAGATATTCCGGATGATGTTTCAGATGTTTCGAAAAGACGTGAAGATATCAATGATGAAAGCTCCGACGATATGTAGGGATAGCCACTCAGTAGTGACTCACAATTTACAGTCTTCGTTTATCCGAATATTTTATCCGAAAGGTGAATGTTTATAAATATTATATATAATCAAGAAAATGAAGAAAGTAGGCGAACTCCAGTTAAACAACACAGTATTAATCATTGCAGCAACCAACTCAAAATGTAAACGACCCTTTGGGTGGCTTAGCTGAGTACAGAATTCCTGCCGTTCTATTTCTGCCGAAGCACTTCTTCGCATGGTAGTATAACCCATTTCGAACTTTGGTGAAACGTGCGGGAACTTTCAGTGCTTTTAAAGACGTATTAGTTTACGAGAGATGCATCACGTAAGAATGGGCAATCAGATCATCGCCTGTCTTTAAACGTGGCTCCACACATGCGGCATTCGGTGAAACCGGAGCAACCGCTTGCGATTCGCCGAGCGCCGAACATTCGGTATTCCACTACCCACCGCGTGTCGGTCTTTAGGACACATCAAAGGGAGCGAACATTCGACAAACACATCAGCTGTTTGGGATTGGGCTAGCAGTGTAAATGCCGAATATGTGGAGCCGCCTAGATGCTAGCTGAAGCTGACTTGCAGGCAGCGACTGGCGTCGTGGAATCCCTTGCGGCAAGCGCGAATGGTACTTCGTAGGACAGCGGGCTGGACTTCAAGTTTTGAGTCCAGACAGGAGACTCGATGCCGAGTACAGTCAAGTGTCACCGCTTCAAATAACCTAACCTATCGCAAAGTAAGCCTTGACTTCAGCCGCGCAGAGAGAGTTTCTCTCACAACACAGGATGTCTTCCTTTTGACGTGACGTCTTACAACCAAGACCCCTGTTTCAAAAAGTGAGCGACGTTCGGGTCACTTGGGATTTCTCTTTGAAAAAGAACAGTGTAATAGCAGTATACATGTACAATAGCGTAGGTCTGTCATGGGGATTCGTGGTTCACACGAAAGCCTTAAGACATCAGGGTGGAAGACGCGATGAGAAACTGATTTCGAGCTCTTCAGTGCCATTAAGACCGCTTTAACATATCGCTCCATTGTAAGGAGGTCGCGATCTTTGTAATGTTGTCGATTGGTCACTTTCTTTAAGGCATTCAAAGCTGTATATAATGGAAACTAGTGGGAATTCGCGACATACCGAAACTTCTCTTACTCTCAGTGTTATTATTCAACAATTACTCAGATTTTTAAAAACAGTGCATGGGTTCATTTAAAGATATACAATTGAATAAATTTATGCAAAAAACATCCAAGCTATGAGAATCCAGATAGTTGAAAAAAAATCTTGAAGGGTTGGAAATTTCGATTAGAATCTCGAGCGTCAAAAAATCTACGCCGTAAATTAGATAAGTGGTATGTGGCTGCAGAAAAGTTAGAAGAGTTCTACATATTCACTAAATGATTGGTATCTGAACTGTATTATTTATTAACGTCATAAATTCCGACGTATATGGCGAATAAGTGTTAACGTCATTCTCCAAGTAAAACATTTAATTCATTTTCAAATAAAATATATCATGCTTGCTTTAGGCTGCGCACGCCAAGCGATTGAGTTGTGGGAAGACACGTCGATAGGAGTCCGTTTTCCTTTCGCCGGCGCTGACGGCCCTGCATCGAGCAATGCTCCTTCCCTGGTGCCGCGGCCGCCATCGCGTCGCCGAGCAGGCAGCCGGACCAGCACGCGAGGGGTCGCGCCTCCCGGATCGGGATCAAGGCCTCCTGGACCTGCAGCCGGGTGACGAAACGGGGTCGACCGGCTGGCCCCTCCCCTGCTCTCCTCTCAGGCCCAGTGCTCTCTCCGCCCCCCTCCCCACTCAACGCTCGCACGCTTTTACAAATCTGCGAAACCCGACAATGTATTCGAATCTTAATGTCAATAGGAATTTCCGTTTCAACAAAAGAATTAATGTTTGGAACGATATACGAAAAGCATTATAGCAAATACGGCAAGACAGTGGGGAGTGTATGCACGCCATACCGCACAGCACTATCGATCTTCTGTGCATGCGCAGATGTACTAAAGTGACGCAAAACTTGAACTGATCATGCGCAGAAGATTGATAGTGCTTCAACGTTCGAGGGCGCACAAACACCCTAGTATCGTCATCATGATGTTGAGCATTATTTTCATCAATATTGCAACTAAATAATCTGTTACTCCTGCATCTCTTTATTATTCTACTTTACGGTTTAGATGGTTTAATTTAAATTGAAATATGCTGAAATTGGGTAATTGGATAAAAATTAGGTAGCAGTTGCAAATAATAAAATATCAATAATATACAATAAAATATTTTCATTCTACCATAAAACTTCAATAAAATAAATATTTTTCCACTTTTATGTACATGAAACCTTCTTATTCGAACAACAGGTCGGCAAGGTTATTGGCATTTGATTTAGGCTTTATGTTCCTATGGCATGTAGTGAGTGATCATGAGCATATACTGAAAAGTATATTTTATTTGTCTGTAAATTTTCACAACAATAATTAATAGCAACGTGGGTTTTTATTACATACTTATTTATAAGTTTTTTATGATCGCACATTTGAATTGACATTTTTTCTCAACTTGCAATTCTCTATTTGCTAGAAATATATTCAAAGACATTTACCTTTGTAACATTCTTTTGATTTTAGAAAGGGAATTGTTTGAAAATATACATCTTCTCTATGTTTCTCTTCTGAACGTTTTTGTTCACGAGTTCTGAATGATTTTTTGCACGAATTTTTTTTTTTGAACATTTAAGGCAATTTGCCCCGTCTTTTGAAACGTTTGTGTAATTTTAGGCCAGATTATTATTCCGCCCGTCCTCTCTGTCTCTGTCTGTCTGTCTGTGTCTCTCTTTCTCTCTCTCTCTCTCTCTCTCGCTCTCTCTCTCTCTCTCTCGCTCGCTCGCTCGCTCGCTCGCGGTCACCCACGCGGGATATTCGCAACGGCCCAATCCTCAGCCCATGGCCCGTGCTGGTCGCCCCAGCCCGTCGCCCGCCGCCTGCCGAGAGCGCAGCCGACGAGAGCGCCTCCGACCGGAGGCGACGCGCGGAATGTGGGGCAGAACGCGATAGCAGCCCGGCCGAATTGCCGACGCGCCTCCTCCGCGACTTGTTTTCGCCGGGGACGCCGGCGCTGGGTAAATAGCGTTTTCGGGTCGCCATCTCGATAAGCGCCAAGCCTCTGCGGATCTCCGCGACACCACCACTGGAGATACCACAGACTTCGCTCTGGAGCTCTCGGTCAAAACCCCACTCCACGTTGCAAGCCCCTCTTTGTTTGCGGTTCCCTCTAAAAATCTACTGATTGTACAGTAGAGTTGCTTTCAATGAATTGTAAACGACGAAATATTTAGCGTATTTACGATTACATAGCAGTTTTTGTATTTCACAAATATTTTGTTGCCAAATGAAGAAGGGAAATACTACTTTACATTTAAGATAAAGGAAATATAGAACCTTTATGTTCTCATCAATGGATGTTATGAAAACAAGACGAATATGAAAAATCTTTAAAACGTTGCTACAAATCTTACTGACCGTCGTAATAGCAATGTGATATTATTTTTGTGCTAATATTGCACATTTATTTTTCAGTGCAAGAACACTAGTTCTCTCAACACTTATCGTTTAGTTTTGAGGAAATTATTTTTCTGTTACGGACGGTTAAAACTGAGTGAGTGAGGGAAATATTAGAACAATTAGTCCAACAGGAAAAACGTAAATCAAACATGTATCAAAAGATAGGTAGTTCTTTCAACTTAAAAATTTCCTAGTTGGGCTGAAAATGACGCTCATGGGTCATTCGTAATCTTTATTTGTGGAGATACTCTTATCGTGTCTTTTGGCGTCATGAAATCGCGGTCATTTCAAGTGGGTCGTTCATTGCTTGGCGCGAGCTCCATTGGTCGACGAATTTGCCCACAAGTTAATTGGCGCATCCTCGCGGGAGATTGAGCGGGACAGCAAATATCAGCACAAGTGCACTCAATTGTGAAGGAAGGCTGATAAACTAAACGGGGGCACATGTGATATCCGAACGTTCCACTTTTGCGAAATGTGACATAACATTCCAGGATTGTAAAACTTAGTGTACCTTCTGATACGGAATTCCATATGCGTGTCGAGATAGATTGAAAACCTTAATTGAAGTACATATTTTTGATAATGACTCTTATTTTTCATTTCTTTTTTTTTAGAACAGGGAACAATACTTGTTACAGAAATTTTCACGCTATGGGATACGGATTATCTCAGAGAGAAGTATTCGCGATACTTTTTTTTCTGCAGGCTGCACACATTCATGCCCTTAAATTATGAATAAATATTGGAATTGCAATCGTGGAGCTGCTGGTTAAAATGCGCGAGAATATTATGATCCTATATTTGTGTTGTTTTTTACCATAATGAAGTAGCCTGAGAAGGGTCAAAAGTGACAGCTACTGTGTGGCTTCAACTGGCATCATGATGGAAGGTTCTGTTCACGAGCTTGACAATGAAGTCAATTGAATCCCCTTCCTTCATTCGATCGTTTGCAGTTGGCTCACTTGTATATGGCTGCCATACTTCTTCATGCAATCTCATTATCCGAAGAAAATATCGTGCGACTCGTGAAATAATGAAAATTAAGCAAACTTTTTGTGTTTCTTTAAAATTCCGTTTTTATAAAAATTATAAATTTTTTGTGTGATCACTACATATATTTATTTTAAAACAGTCTTGAATGTGACCTGCGTACGTGGACCATATGATTCTTGAGCATCGACGTCTTTACGTGAGTCTTTCAAATAATATAAACATTTTATGAAATGGTGTGACTGAACAATTGTCACGGCGGGAGGATAAAGTAAGTTGACAAGATCTTCATATGTTTTACGAAATGTAAAGTAAATTTAAGAAAGAAAAAAAAAATGTTACTTCTATGTGTCGCATACATAAGTTGGCCTATTCAGTAAACATGTAAATTTGTAAATTCTATTCGCTGTGGAATAAAATTTGTAGGAAGGAATGTTTGATGATGTTTCACAAGTGAGGAAAATTTACATTCGTTAGCCATAAAAAACCGTTCAATAATGATATGGTGCCCAACACGTAGCATCTGTTGATTAAAAAATGAACAAATCGCCAATAAATGGCTTCGTTTCCACGTGGTCTCGACGAATAATATAAGGAATCAGTTGCGAATAAACGGCTTTTTCTAGCGTGGCGCTCTGCCGCCGCTTCCGCCGTTGCCCCCTCGCGGCCGGAGGGTTTATCTCGCTTATCGCGCGATAGGGTCTGCCTGCGGCGGCAGCGGTGGCTCTTCCGGAAGGTTCTGCAGCGGCGGCTCCTCCGCGCCACATCCGCCTGCTTTCGCCACACGCCCAGCGCTCATGTTCTATCACGTTAAGAACCGGTTCTCTCCAATGGTTTTCAAGAACTTCTTTTTATTCTTAGTTTAATAGGATAAATGGTTCATAATATGAGGTACATGCCTCTACAGAAAATGTTGTAATGCAAATATTTTGCAGATGTATGGACACAGTAAATTAAGAACTTTACAATTATGCTTAAAAATTTGAAAAGTGATCACAAAGCTAGTTGATTCTGTGAGTATCCTGTACTTTTCTTCCTGAAGCGTGTGTCAGCAGACATATGGTGCCCAAGACGTTGCCAGGATTTCTCAATATTTGTCGCGTCCCAATCAGCAAGAGGATCAAATTAGAAATGTTATTCAGAGCTACAATAATTAAAGAACTTGGTTGTGGTAAATTTCAACTGGTTATGAGTATGGCAAACAATTTTAAATACCAATTCTGCGAACTACAATCATTTTAACAACTCGTTTTAACAACCAGCTGAATGACAGCACTCCAGAGACAGCTCATGACTTCAAACTTTAGCGGTTCACAACATTCACATACAGTCGTTTACACACACACACACACACACACACACACACACACA
>BOPP01000013.1:2330189-2350780 GCA_017312745.1 Gryllus bimaculatus
ATATATATATATATATATATATATATATATATAGTAATTCTACCACAGCTCATACATTCTCGCATTATTTGTAACTTTTGCGATTTTTGAAAATTCACAGTATAACGAAAATCGGGTCTGTGCGACTTTATAAGCAAAGAAAAAAATGTAGCCATTTTCGAGAAAATTTTGAAAATGTCGTTGAACCTTCTTTCAAAGTATTCTCACAAATTAAATTATCCTTTTGAAATTCAAAAGATTTTGAAAATGTCGTTGAATTTTCTTTCAAAGTATTCTCAAAAATAAAATTATCCTTTTGAAATTCAAAAGATCGTGACAACAGTCAGAAAGATCGAGGAATATTTATATTGGTGAAAAACCATCATACGGTTTAGCCACACGGGGAGTTTAAAGTCGAATTCAGTTTTCCTTACACGGTCACTTCTTTATCACATCCATCTATTCAGACAAGAAAAGAAATTTATTCTGTCTATAGTGTATCCTTGCTTTGGCTGGCCCGGCCTTACGAAGTAATGTTCAAATCCACCCTACTCCTTTCCACATTCCTCGCCCTGTGCTGCTTCACTTGGCCCGGCTTCTGCCCGTTTTACCCTGCACGATCTCTGCTATCATCTTGACACACGCACAATCTAACACTGAGCGCAAACGTTGTGCTGGATCGTTGATGAGGACATTTTCAAAAAATATTGTTAATATTTATACAGCATATAAAACCTGTAAGTTACAAGTGCAGTCATGGGGGCTTCCATCTTTCGAGCATCACCTTATTTGCTGAGATAGATTGAGAAGTTCATCCGGAAAAGGGGTCTTTACATACCACGTTTTAGAAATAATATTCATTCTATCATCTAGTGAATTCTATGTATAAATGAATCTTCCAAAATGTTCTCAGTATGTCATAATTCAGTAGAATAGAATAGAAAAGAATGAGAAAATATCTTGTTAAATCTTTTCGCAGAAATAGAACGAAGAATCCCGTATTACGATAGTAACGAATGAAAAACAATGTTCCGAAGTGGACGATTCGCGCTGATCTCATTTTGAGACTCGGGGTCCTCGGTTACGTCCTTGGTTTCATGTCGCAGGGAGTTCTTCGTATTGTGGTATCGACGAATGTTTTACGAGACAGATTTATTAAAGACTCTGCAATCTTTCTTCTTGAGGTTGAAAGGGAGTCGTCAAGATGGACCCATAAAATGAAAAAGTCTCACTGAAAAATGTCGTGGGTTTGTCTTCAAAAGTTCCAACGAATTTTACGACGTAGAAAAACGACATAATTTGAATTCCCCTTTAAATGTCTGTTGTGGCAGCAGTTAGCGTAAACCACCCTCGGAAGGGAACATGAGGAGCTGTGTTGTTTAAAGATTTAAGGCAGAAAATGAATGAAAATCGTGTAGGCTACAGATTTCTACTGAAGGGTCAATATTTCTTTATATAACCTTGCCTGAAAACGGATGAACCAAGAAAACAAAACAAAAAAACGAAATGTAAAAGCATTTCATCAGGGGTTTAGGAAATACAATGGTGATTAATGATTCTCAAATCGAATACTTTGGGACACATTAACTTTCCCTCCAAAAAATGTGTACTGGGACAAATTTTACAAGGTCCTCGGCGAATTCGACACTTGAACAGTATATTGTCTTTAAGAAAACTGATTTTAAGTAAGATAAAATATCATAAAACTTGTTCCACGAATTATTCCACTGTAATCTATTTAGACTGATACATTTCTTCAGGCATGAGAAAATACTATGTAGAATTTAAGACGCAACGAACAAATTCGGGCTGCATAAACCACGAGTATGGGGCCGTTACAGTACCAAAGTGGATCTTCTATGGATGTGATTAAATATTTTCACAACGCGAAGACCTGTAAATGTCAACCTACCTAGCTTAACTTGTATTCAAATTCTGTTTGAGAGAATAAATATAAGAATCTTTCAGTTTTATTTGTATCGGTTGCGCAATCAGAAAAATTTAGCGCCAATCTCTTAGCTGACACATCGTTGTGTCAGCTAATGATTAAAAAAGAATCCACAAGAATAGAGGTTCGAATGTCAATTTATCAAAATTCGAGAAATATAATCTGAAGAAGAAATTCATCCGCTGTAGTATTTCATAAAATAAAACTTTTCCCACTCGTACTTGGCTGGCATAAGGTCCGCTAGCCAGGTACTATCACGTTAGAATCAGCCAACGAATTTTGATGATTCACTAACCAAACCATCGACATTCATTGTGGGAATGTTGTAGGTTCTGGCGTGGGAATCATGTTACTTAAAAATCAATATGATAGACAGTAAGAAGGTCAATTATTCAACGTCCAACGCCAATTCATTTAACCGAAGTAACCTCCGTTCGCGTCAATGTGTTATTCTAATTTTCAAGACAATAGATCTCTTCTGCGTTACTGGGTATGAAAAGTCGTTTAAAAAATACTTCAGACAGTTGGCGTCATTTTGTCAATTCCCTTATTCAGCTCTATATGGTAAAGTTATAACATTTCCAAGTGTGTGGAGTAGCTGGATTGGTCTTAAACCCACTAATGACAATAATATATTTGAGTTCACTTAAAATCAAATATGGCTTGCAATTCTAAATTATTTTAATAATTCATTTAACGCAGTCGGGCTTTTCACTACTTTCGTGAGTGATAATTTACTAAACTTAGAGCTTGTATAATAAAATGGAAAAATGTGATTTTTAACATTTAATATGTTATTGTCGTGTCATTTTTACTTTCTCTGATATTACTACTGATAGATTGTATTACTACGAATCCGTATTCGTTCCATTTAGGATATTCTGGAAGAATTGCAGCAAATAACTTGTATGTGATGTTGTCAATGCACCTACGAGTACTTTGGTGAAACACTCTATGATACTGTGGTACTATATTCTCTTTCCGGTATTTACATGAATCGTTATATTTTCATTCAACATATTGATGGTAATAATTAACATACATTCGTATATCATTACGTGATTTGTGTACTGAAATTAAAATTAAAAGAAAGTCAGAAAGACGGTCTAAAAAATATGGTATGCCACTTGTGGTAGATGTAATTTTATTTTACTCGCGGGATTGCGTCACTCTGCCTGTCGGCCTCGTTGCAACTTTTCCTACTCGCAAAATAAAATGTTTACTTTTGTCACCTGTATCTATTTTATCATGATCATGGAAACCACAAATACAACTTTTTAATAAGATAATACCTTCTAGGCTAAGCTAGTATACACTATCAAGTGTTATTTTCACATTATTTTGTTGTTGTTTTCCCTTCGTTTTTTTAATCCCTCGGCTGGCGTGTCGGATTCCGCTAGCCGCGAGCGCGGGGTGAAAGCCTGTTTCGGCACGGGCGGTGGGCGGAGGCCGCGGCGCCTGCGGGGTGACGCCCTGTGGCGCGCGGGACCGCTATCGCCGCGATATGCTAAGTGGCGCGCGTGTTTGCCAAACCCGGCGCCGCGCCGCGTCGGGCGAGGAGGTGGGGCGGTGGGCGCGGCGGCGGCGCGGGGCGGTGCGAAGGCAGCGCGCGGGCATGCACACCGCCGACTCTGCCGACGAGGCCTGCGCAGTGGGTGGCACCTCTAGGAGTTTTTGGCTCCTGCGAAATAAACGATTGTGGAAACATCGCACTAGGGATGCGAAATTGATGTCCATGTTTTCAAAAACATCAGTGTTTTCATAAAAATGTCAATGTTTTAAACATCGATACATTGAAGCTAATGTTTTTTGAACATCAATGTTTTGATCAAAGAAACATAATTAGTAAACGCAAACATCAATGTTCACTTGCTGGAGGGGGGATTACATGCCACAGTGGTCGTGATTATAATTTTGCAATGACTGTGCAGCTGACAAAATGAACTCAAAAACATTGCAGAACAATTAACAAAGTTAATTACCTAGCAAATACAAAAATAATAACATTTATTAACAAAAAGTCTCTAACGTATTTTATCTTTTTTGACTTTCATTTGAAGAATGTTCAAATTGAGGGTATGTGAACAATATTATATTTTTTTATTATTATTATTTTGAATTAAAAAAGAAAATATCAACCAACTAAAAACATTGAGCTTACACATCGGTATTACAAAATACGCTAAATAAATCGTTGTTAAATACATCGATGTTTGTGCAAAATATCTATGCTTTGAAAACGTCGACTTCGATGTCGCGCATCCCTTGTTGGTCTCGGTGGGGGCAGTGTTGCTGCACTCTGATGCCCTCGCCACGTGCGCGCTCTGTGATCTTTCCTGGACGTTTGATGTTTTCCCCTCCGATACATATTTACTGTCTGGACACTTCCCTTCTACCTCGCATTTATGATGTCCAACATCAAAATTTCACCTCTTTAAGTGAAATGTTGATGTCGGGCATCATAAATGCAAGGTAGAAGGGCTCTGCTAGTTTGAGGCTCTATTCCCTTCATTTATTCATTTTGAGTTGGTGGCAACAAGGGTAGATTACGTCACTGGAAAAGCTGCAGCTATTGCGTGTCGAAAGAAAACTAATGTCGTCGTCATCACGTGTCTCGCAAACGTCAAGTACAAAGAAATATATTACAATGTATCCAATACAGAGGACGAAGTTGGTGGTTCAAAGGCTGCGAAAGTGGATTACGGTGGATGAAATTTCATGATTCGACAACTGAAGGATGTTTCAGTACTGAATAAACTTTTTGATGAACTTACGATGTTCGATTACGGTAGACGAGTTTTCCTGAAGTAAACCTAGATGTTCAAACACGATGTACGAATTTTTAAGTAGCAATGACTAGAGGTTATTCTAAAACTGAGGACAAATTTTTATTATACAAAGACAATAAGGCATTCCAATAAGGTGGACGAATCTTCATGATGCAAATACTGGAAAGTTTACCAGTAAGGTGGATGCATTTTCGTCTGATCCGTGGAGAACCAGATTTTTTTTTCAACTTGCCCCCCGCCAGTAGCCCTGGCGAGGCGTGAGTTTATTTTCTTGTTGGGGTACAACATACGCCGCAGCTCTACGGCTTATGCGGCAGAGAAGGGGGCAGTGCAGAACCAGATACACCATGACATGGCTAAAATGGAAACTTGAAACGAATTGACGGAAATGGGGTTCGGTGTGTGTAACAATGCACAGTATGGAGTATTACGGACATAATAGGGAAAATAAGTTTCCGGTAGAAATTCCATCACATTAACCGCCGATACGGGTACCCGAGATCGCTAAGGTATCTAACAACCCTGGGGTGTAATGGATTTGGCATATAAGTGCTGATCCCCTCCTCCCCCCCAAAAAAATGATCACGTGCACTTACCCCCGGGTGAATATGACTGGGTCTCAGTGGGTACAAGTGGAGCGTGCTTGTGGTTCTGGGTTGATCAATTCGCGACCAAAAATACACAACCCAAAATGTTCACTTAGGGTTACACTACTCTTATTACTACTAAAGTTTGCAGAGTCCACCTAAAAATCCCGAAAAGTTTTATTCGCTGGAATCAAGAAAGATGTGCAATGTGTTTTCCTTTCTCTTTGCCTAACACTTAATAGCAATTATGAAAGTAGAACGAACCATCGATATATCCGGAGATCCAGCAACAGCGAATCAAGTATGACTAACACCAGACGAAATTTTGGGCTGATAGTCGATGCCATGTGAGAAAACGAGCGAAAACGGAAAAACAACCCTCTGTGGACTTCTCCTTTACACCGTGAAATGTTTTGTAAGTGTTCCGAATACTTTATTTGGGGAATGTACGCCCATACAATACTCAATTTATACTGTTCATTTTGGGCAAACTTATAAAGGACAAATGTTTCACGACGCAAACGAATTTAATTCTCAGAACTTACTTTTCCTCTTCGTTGTCGCAGTTCGTTTTTGGTAAATTAAGATAGTATTGCATAAAATTATATAAAATTTTTGGTAAACAAATTAAGAAAATATTACACAAACCATAGAAAAATAGTTTCTAAAGGAGATATACTTTTTAAAAAATGGGATTTATAATTAATTAGAACAATCAACTAAAAAATAATCATTGTTTACGGAGAATTACGTAGTTTTGAAAGATCAGTTCAAGAAATAGTAGGTATGGACGGTAAAAGGATAAGAAGGAATGAAGGGTTACATCACCGCCTTAAATAGCACAATACTTAACGACAAGGGACGCGACGAGAAGTGTCTTGAAAAGTTCATGCAAATAATAATTAGCCACAAGTTAGTATAATAGTGTTAATCTCAATTTATCGTGAGCATCCCTTAGGTTTCTCAACCTTCGGGGTTCTATTTTTAAACTAATTAAAACGATCAAAAAGTATGATTTAGAACACGTTGCAACTGTCGAAATTATTCTCTTTCATCGGTATTGCAAATTTTCTCGCAATTTTGCAACGATAATGAATCCTATTACATTGTGTTATCATCAGTGAGGAGAAACGTCATATTGCACAAGGGCAAATCCACTGACGAAAACTACCGAACCGCCAGGAGTAGGCTAGCGCGAGTGTATGTAAATCGAGCCAATTTTGTGTGTAACTTAGTGAAAACCGATGCCGTGGGACACGCGTTGGGCAAGAGATTTTGCCCGCGTGTTTGCGGCCTTGAGCCCTCTGTGCGCCGCAACGCCCCCGGCGCCGGAGGGCGGAGGGGAGAGCGTTGGCGAAACCGGGCCACGCACGCGCCGCCGCGAAGTCAATGGCCTTTCGCGGCTGCCACCGCCGCCGCGAGTATTTGCGATCGCGCGTGGAGGGGGGACCGCGGCGAGCCGGTTCGCGTCAGAGCCGCCGCCGCCGCCGCCGTCTCCGCCTCCGCCACCATCGCCGCCACCTACTCCACCGCCACCGCCACCGCCTCCGCCTCCGCCTCCGCCTCCGCCTCCGCCTCCGCCTCCGCCTCCGTCGTCGCCGTTGCCGTCGCCGCCGCCGGCATACTGCCGCCTCCTCCTTCGTCCTATTTTTTGGACACTGTCAAAGTAGATGAGATCTAATCAAAACAATAATTGACACATCGAACAAGATTTTCTGCTGACCCAGAAACATGTTTTGTACACTATTTGTAATAGAAACGGAGATCAAGTATTTTTTTAATTAAGATTCAAGAGAAACCACATATATTTGCAAAATGATGTTTTTTAAGAAGATATAGTAATAGTTAAGTTGGTATATTTGCTATAATGACATTTATTTGCATTATTTGTTCAGTTATGTCGGTGGGGGGCGGGGCGCTAACCTAGATCTTAAACCTAAACGTATACTAATTTTACAATCTACTATTTACAATTTTGTGCTACTTATTTACATTATTATACACACTCTTGTACTTAGAATCCAAACTCGTACTAACTCTTACTTACTTAGTACTTACAATCACTACAATACAAACAATACAATACAACAATACACATACAATACAAACTCGCAGACTAGCACTGAGGTTTTTATAGTTCGTCTGTCAAACTTGCACTGGCTCTTGAGAGTCTCAATTATAGTTGCAGTTCCCCTCCCTCACACACACGCATACGCTCACCCGATGTCTGCCCGTTGGGGGACGCGCACGGTTGTTCTATCACTGGCACTATGGGTGGCGTCTCTGTGGTCTGCGGTGCACTCCCAACAATCTGCAGCTTCACGACTGCGGAGCGGGGGCGACCGGCCGTCGAACGCGAGGCCAGGCGGGTGATGTAATGGAATGGGTTGGGTATTTTATTATTTGATGCTTTTAAACGCCGCTTTGTGCATTTGGTTATACTCTTTTCGCAGTACTATCGATCCCATGATATACTGTAAGCCACGTCATCTGTTGCAATTTCATCTAAGAGAACGAAGATATGTGAAGGGTGATAGATTCGTTTAGAATGTAGCTTAAATGCATGCATATGGTTAAAGAGTAAAATACATTGCAATCTAACACTCTGAAATGAGAGCACCGAAGTCTGTTATTAATGCACACAAAGATTGTCAGATCTCTCGGGAACTAGCTTGCAACCTAATCCGTGTGATGACGTTGATGATGATTATAATATGATGGTAATTGCTGAGAAGTTGAAGAGCTGCTAAGTAACAATATTGGTACATGAACAGCCAAGCTAACGTGTAACAATTTCTATTCAAAATTACTGCAATATTTTCTGAAATCAAATACCCGTCCTTGTTGCAGTCATCGTCACAACAAATTCAATCTCCTGATTCCGACGTTCTGAATTCGGCCACTGCCACAGCATATTGTCACTGCCACGAAATTTGCATACAAACAATAGGAAGTCTCTGTGACAAAGAGCTGCTGTATCGTTCGTAGTTTGATTATTCACTTCGATAATCTACTTAGTATTCGTCGATGAGGTACCTTCCACTAAGGGGACCGTCAACTCCATCCACATATCCTTCTATTGCATACATGCATTGCTCTCATCTGCTATTCGTCACTTTTATTTATTTATACAGCGTCAGAAAACAGTTAAAATCTTTGTGTGACACATAAGAGAAAAGTGCTATCTGTTCATGCTTTCTGGAGGTCAGGAATCTCCACTTCTCCTTTTTTACTATATTATTTTGCATAAAGATGGCAACGAGCGTTAATAGCAAAGTTTGTTTACAAGAACTATTCGCTCCCATGTAATAGAAACTATGTTTATATAACATTTTTTACTCATTTCTTTTCATGCCCACAATCAAGAAATATGTAGTCTGTTCTTTGACAATAGTCAGAACGTATGGCCACTGCTTTGTATTTTGAACTTCTAGTCATTAGTAATTCTACTCATTGTGTATAAAATGAAGACAAAATTCTAACAATACTGCTACAAAAAACTTCAATCTTTCAGTATTGTGTTTTTAAAGTGCACAAATGGAAATATTATACAGATTCTATATTATTTCATGACATTCGTGAAAGTGAAAGTTTCAATGACGGTTTCAGTGAAGGTGATTAAACACTATCCCTTCTTTGGATACACCTTGATTCACATAACCAATAGAAGTGTATTTATTCATCGTAAATTTCATCGTAAATCATCGTAAACATTTACCAGGGATAGTGAATTATCGACAACGATTGACTAACTACCTCGATAAATGATTGTGGGGAAAGATGCTGCAGTAATAATGAAACTGATTTCACACAATGAATTATCGTTTTATAGAAAGATTTTTTGCAGTGTGTGGTAATTGAAGTGCACCCTACAACTACTAATCCCTTAAAATTTAACTCAGTTACCACGCGGGAGTTGAAAAAGAGTGCGAGGGGCGGAGCCGACAGACGAATTCATCAGCCAGCTTACAAATGGCAATTTTTTTCCGTCGCATACCGACGGGGGTTAGAACGTCGGTGACCATTGTGTGTCGAAATTGAGTTGTTTAAAAAACTTTTTGATTATACAATTTTTTGTTAATGAAACAGAGATAGGATGAACCTTAAATTACATTAAAATTTCTAAAATAGCATTTCGCAAATAGCATCATTACTCATTCTTTTAACACTTTCACAGTCGATGTCCTACGATGGTACACTTTCGCTTGGGGATGTCCATTATTGTATTATTCACTTTACTGATCACTGATTACTGACTATCACCTTCACTGATCATTTTAGCAATGTATTTTCCCCAATCATCCACGCCCTCAGTAACGGAACTCGCAGGCCATGCCCTCCTTATTCGGTTACAAGGTATGCACTCAAACAAGTTGATTTGCTCTCAACTCAACTATTCTTACTGAATATGGACGCTGCCAAGTAAAGTGCAATAGCTAATTTGTTACGAAAACGCTCTGTAAGCATCCCAGGAAACTTAACTTTTTCCTCCCTAACCTGTGTCGATTATTCAACGTATACATTCTGTACAGCATTCACACTCAAATCAGACGTACTAGCAACTTTTCATTTTGACGTTACAACCACGATGCGACGTGAATGTAGAATACGTATTGAAAAACAGGTTCTCTAAATTGTCAAAATTGAAAGAATGGCAGTTGAGAAGACTACTATCCTGCAGCAATAAAAATGATGAAAATTTTGAGTCATTCGAAAGACACGTTTCTAAAATATTTGTTTGGAACAATGCAACCTGATATGATTTACTCCTGCAAAATAATCGAATGCCAAATTGAGCCTACTAAACACAATGTCTACGTCAGATCTGCAGCTGTTTCTTTCACGCTTCCCTTCCTCCTTTTCTGCCTCTTTTCCTCATTCCTGTTTCTAACGGTTGCTCGACAGTTTTCACGTATTTCTTGACGCTACGTTCAACGGGGCCCAAATCATTTTAGCCTACACCTCTGCATATTTTAAATTTAATCGATCGTAAGAAGGTATCAAAGGCAAAGGGTTTTTTTCCATTTGTTTACACAGATGGTGAATACATAGCTCAGTTTAAATTAACTATACACACGTTGGATGGCTTGATAGATAACTTAAATTCAATCTTAAGACTAATACAGAGATATGCTGCTTCCAATTGAGTTTTCCAGTCCTAAGTATCTGATTGGTTTATTGGGAGGAAGCCAGTTGATGATTGTATTGTTTATAATTAGTGGTTGCGGGGGTACGTGTGGGTGGAGTGTGAAGATGTTGGCGATTGTTTTCGTTGGAGGAAAAAATTGTAAAAATAAATTACATTAGTATGCGTGAATTTTAAATTTAACACATTATGTGCACGAGTTAAATTATTTGATACTATTTGTTCATTCAGATCTGCAACTCGTGAAAACTTTAAAACCGTACTGCTTCTCCTATTTATGAATTATTTATTTTCAAATTCCTAATTAAATGCAGACTCTTTTTCAGTGAAAAGTATTATGGGGTTTGTGCCTGGCTTGTATAAATCGCCACAAAATCTCAATTTGTTTGTTGTTGGCTTTCTGCTTGCAAGATTATTGTGGGAACAACTGACGGAAGTGTGTGTCTGTGGGGGGAGGGCATTTGAATGCAATGGAATCGAATTCCTAAGCGTAAGAAATTTCCTTAAGTACTTTGGTAATTGAAGATTATTAAATACAGAAACTAAAGTAGCAAACTAGATTTTGAGGTCATCGCGTGCGGAATTAGTTCAATTGTATGATAATGAATTGGCAATGAAACACACACGGGAAAGGTTTATTTGCTAAACACTGTTGCGTTTTGGTCACACATTTCTAAGCGGAGTGTGTCGAAAGGCATTGAAAGTTTAAGAAGTCAACGACAAGTTGCGTCGTCCTCGTCAGCGCCTGAGGCTCTCCTGCGTCGCCAACATGGCGCTGTGTGGGCTGCGCCCCGCGAACATGCCCGGCTCATGGCGCGCAACGGGGTCGAGGTCGCCCGCCGCCGCCGCAGGCACTGCCGCTGCAGAGGCCCTCGCCGCCTGCTGGATTGGCGCCGCGTTTAGCGAGGTTGCGATTCTCTTCTTTCAGAAAAAAGGATCAGTGGAAGAAAGGAGGATGGAAAAGAAGAGACTGAAGGGAAGCAACGGCACGGAAGGAAAAAGAACAGAAGGTAGAGGTGGAAGGAAATAAAAGGAAAGGAACACAAGGGAAAGGAAGTGAAGGAACCGAACAGTAAGTATTAGATAGGAATGGATGCGAGGGAACACAGGAATAGAGGAGAAGGAACAGAACAGTAGATAATGAATAGGAATGGAACTGAAAGAACAGAAGAATAGGTAATGGATAGAATTCAAGAGAAGAAGCAGAATAGTAAGTAATGAATAGGAATGGAAGTGAAGGAATAGAATAATACGTAATGAATAGGAATGGAAGTGAAGGAACAGAAGAATACATAATGGAAGTGAAGGAATAGATCGAAAGGGATCCATTTCGTGCCTTCTCTTCCATCCCGGGTGTAATCATTTCCTTTCTACAGCTTTGTTGCAAACCTTTGACAGACTTTTTGATGGATAAGTGCCACACCCGATTAACAACCTTAGGTGAGGTCATTTGACTTGCCCTCTCCAGGCCAGATGATAATAGTGATGGTTTTCCATTGTCTTCCCCTGGATGTATGATAAAGATCTTAGATGAATGGTTGTGTATGAGGTGATGGTTTACTTGCTGGTATAGAAGCAAACCCTTCTCAGTAAGGTGATGAAAACCCTCACAAGGTATTTGTACCTGCAGTCTTCGAATACGCGCCAGTCATAGCAAGCCCCCACTATCGAAAATGTTAATATCTCAATTTGTCATCATATACGTACACCAAGCCCTTCCTGAACAAAACATGTACGGCGGCATGGTCAGTCACACTTTCACCAAATTCGAGATTTAGCATTTTGAATAGGGGGAAGCTTGCTCTGGTTTATGTGGTTTATCTTGTTTCTACCCCATGCCCGTTAATTCCATTCCATTCGCATACACACCCACGTCCTCCACATTGCCACTTCTTTGTTTGTCGCTGTCACAGCTCCCCTCTGTCATCTTCCCCGCCGCCGGCGCGCGTTGCGTATTTGGCACGCGCGCGGCGGGGCGGGGAGGGAAGAGAAGTGGCGAGCAGGGTGGGCAGGGCGGGGTGGGGAGAAGCGCGAAGGAGGGCGGATGGACGGAGTGGGTGGGTCGGAGGCGAGTGGAGCGGGGCGGGTGTTTGGTATTCTCCGCGACGTGCGAAACGTGGTTTGGGCGATGTAAACAGGTGGCTGCGGAAGTATTGCTCAACTGCAATTGGTGTCAGCGCTGTGCCCGAGCAGCCTTTGCAACAGGTGGCGCCTACTTGCGACGGAGGACACACATTTCGTATGTGGCGATGTCGCGTGTGCCAAGGCCAGCCGGGAAAATGTGTCTAAGACACGGGAACATTATTTTATGCACGTCCAGTCAGGGACGGATGACACTATTTTATTCACGTCCAGTCAGTGTCATCAGGACGCATGTTCTTTCTTTCAAGAAGCTTCTAAAGGAATTTGCCATTTGGTCATCGAATTGGCAATTCAACCTCAGCTTTGCAAAATCCTTGTAAAACTCTAAAACACCAAAACCTTCACTCTAAAACGTAACCTATCTGCCTCCCCTCTCTACCTAACAACTCCCCCTAAATGGGTGCAGTCGTTGCCTGGAGGAGAATTTTAGCGGCAAGCTGCTCTAATCGGTTATTTTCCATGGTTTATCCCATCAAATCCCGTCGAATGCCGGAGTAATACCCTACTAAAAAGGACCGCGCGCGATCTTTCCTACCTCCTCCTTGTTCTATCCTCCACCCACACACTTACACAATTGCTGTACGAACATAATGCTCATAGAACAGCAACATGTATACAAAAAGTGACAGAAAGAATAAATAAAAACTTATCAATGTCTGAATTAGCATGAAATTTGTTATTCATCAAGCTTACAAATATTAAAAAAATGTGTTTCCTCTGCTCATTAAAGTGAAACGAGTTCAAGGGGTAGAGGTAGAGGGGCACTCGCATTTGTCCTGCCTTTTTTTACCAACGAAGTGTCTGCCAAAGTTTAACACTTCGTGGATTATTCCTCAAATTTGTAACGACTTCCCGAAGTTGGTTTCAAGATTTAAATATAGGATTTGATGTTGCAGGGGTGAATTACGAGATAAGAAAGATGGCGCATCCGAAGAAAGCAGCGACCAGCGCTCTCTCCTTCGCCTTCTGGGATCCAAATCTCGAATATTTCATTTGAATGGAGTGAACAAACCGAGATCGCGGCTAATTTCTTCGGGGTTCTTGTATTTGTTGTGCCTCCTTTTTACCAATTCTTCATCATTGTTGTCATATCTTCATTATTACCTGTAAGTCCAATCATTCATCCACTCCATGTGTGTCCATAAGTCTTTGGCACTGGTATCACAGTAAAGAAAGTATGTGTGCCCTTTGACACAACAGCTCTTTAAGAGCTAAGGTCTTCCAGCAGCGTCCTGGCCTTGCGGCACAGTAAAGAATAAAGAAACGCAATTATGATTTTGAAACATGAATGGATGGGTTCAAAAAAGTGTACTTAATATAGGTTGTTTGTTTTTGTTTTTTGGGAAGTATTTTTGACATTTCAAATATTTGAATACTGGGTGTAATAATTACCAACATTTGATTTATTATAGAAGGGATATGCTTTTTGCCTTGTGCTTATTCGTTTTCTTCCGCTCTCAACTGAATTTATAGCCAGTCGTTCTAATTTCAACGTGGAAATTATTTATACCGCTATTGTACAAAAATGTAGTTGCCAATTGATTTGGTCCCAGACTTTGCACAACGGACGTTGCTAGACTGATCGATCCTAGGTTAGAGTTCTTAAGTGATTGAATTTCGATTCCAGTCGAGCTGAGTCAATGCAGACCACAGCATGGATGAGCCTTGCAGTTGCCGATTGCTAAGATCGGTCGTTCCCGTGGTTTTCTGCGATCAATTCCAGGCAGATGCCGGTGCAGCTCTTTAAACAATGGTCCAAGAACAATGCGCAGTTTTTTCTCCTCAGCTTGCGCCTACTACCGTCTTAATAGCTTAGGGATGGGCTCACTCCAAACATAAAAGACTGCAGTACTGCGGCGAGTATGCGGAGATCAAGCCAAATATCGAATTAGGCTATAGCATCTTTGGTTACAAAATCACCCAGGTGGAGCTGAAACTATTTCGAGTGTTTATCAAATAAATTCCAGTACAACGTCGCCAAATTTTATGGCCTGTCACGTTGCAGTGAGTTCCGTAACCCTTGTACGCCACAAAGTTGTGTAGATCGGGTTGCCTAGTCCATGGAATGACATTAGAAGGGAATTAGAATGGTCGTTAGCAAAGCACTTCGGAAATGGAGGTGAATCTACTTCTCCAAAGCGGATATTGCGGGATAGTAAACTCGCCCCGGGACGAACGTATTTTACGATGCTCCACTGGATAGTTATCTATAATGGCTTGGAAAACTGATGAAGCAAGAATTCGAAAGAGCGGAACTCAAATTCAGACGTTAATGGCGGGTGTATTTCGCGTTTCGCTCGTAAAAGGGTGTATTTCGCGTTTGGAATCGACACCTAGAAAGCCACATGAATCAGAAGCGTATTCAGGACTTTGGGGTCAAGAATTTTCGAATTTAAGTCCGAAAATTCTCGAGTTAAGGAAAAATTAATTTTGCATGAAAATCGTAGAAGTGCGAGGATTACCACAAAATATACAACCAGAGTTTTTAATGATAATCTGACTGACAAAAAATGTTGATATATCAACCAAAGGTGTCAGAATAGTTGACCAACCTTTCAGTCTGTTGCCGAACTCAGTAGAACCTTCAGGAAACTGTGTTAATTATATACTTTCAAGGAAGTTAGTGTTAAATATCGAATTTCTAGATTACGTTGGACAATCTATCCTCAAAAACATAGTGACATAGTTATAAATACTCGCAAAATACGTAACGTATCACAATTTTTGCGAAGCTTCTTCTCTCTTCGTTTTCCTCCTTATCTGCATAATCATTCTATTCCTGTTCCTCATTGGAAGGTGGGTACACAACAAACTATACAATTGATTTTTTTAAAGTTCCTTTTTCAAGAGTATGCCTTCATTTTTTTTTATAAATTTTGTAACGTTCTCAGTTTCTTTCCTAAGCTACATGATCGTATCTTTACTGCTTCCCTTCGGGCTTTAAGTCAACTTCCTTCAACGCTTGTGGGTTTACAAGATTTTGATCAATCGTCACGGAATAGTCTTAGCTGATTTAAAATTTAGCATTTATTATTTCCCTGTCCTTGGTTTCATTTCTGTTCAAAAGAACTACCACCACGTCTTGCTAAAGGATTTTCGTGTATTCGTTGAAAATTTGCAAAGCTTGTTTTCGTTCTTCTTTTTCATTCCTGCGTTACTTGAAGGTTAAAAAGCATTACCATTCCTCCGTATTAGTCTTCGTATGTTTGAAAATTTGCAGTTTATTTTGAAGCTCTTGGTTCCAATCTAGCGCTATGCGATATTCAAAAGAATTGCCATCACTCTTAATATTTTCGTTTGTGGTAAATTTTGCAAATCTTGGTTCCCGGCTCTTGGTTTCATTCCTTTTCAAAGGTTAAGACGAGTTATCATTAACTGCAAGGATTAGACTTGTTCAGTGTGTTCCGGCTCTTGAAAACTGCTCACTCCATCTTTTCAGAAGTCTTCGCACATTTCTTCTCGCTTTCGGCTTCCTGGCGAACGAGTTATCATTACTGTTTATTGGAGAGCCTTCGTGCGCTTGAAATTCGGCAAAACGTGTCGACGCCGTGCTGGTTCCGTTGCCGGTCTCCGTGCGCGTGCCATACCGCGTGCGCGGGCCGGAAAGTACCCATCCGCCGCGTGCGTGCGAACGGAGCGGCGCGGCGCCGGGCGGGGGCCTTCCGGCGCAGGAGCCTCCTGGGGATTAGCATTTAAATGGGGCGCGCGCGTCTCGCTGTGCTGCGCTCGCGAAGCTGCACATCATTTAGTCATGCCACCTAATGGTTGGGCACTCATTGCTCTGTGGAACTTTGGTGGTGGACTTCGCCGGTTCAAACCTGCCGTGGATTTTTAAGGGGGGAAAATCCTTCATACGCCTACCTTCGGAAGGGACGTAATGCCGGATGTCCCATGTTGTATGTCCCATGTCTCCGTATGTGAAATACTTTTTCATATTTTCGACGATAACTTCACAAATAAGCACAAATGTGAAGACTAGGAAAGATTATTACTTAAACTAGTCGTGTATAAGCACGTGTGGTTTATATTATTCACTTAAATCAATTCAGAAGTTCTGAAGTTCAGAATATTTCGTAATTAAAAAAGGTCTACATATATTCCACATTACGCGTACCTTGTTCCTAAAGTGGAGTAGTGAATGGTTTTTGTTTTTTACAAATGATAAACGATAAGACCAACATTCATTTATGGAAGAATACATCTTTGGTTTAATATTACAGGCAATTCCTGCAGAGGAAATTCGTTATTGGATTACCTGCACATGTATATAAGCGCTGATCTTATACATCTGACACTGACAATGGATGATTCTTTTATTAAACTTTTACCTATTGCGAGACTAACTGAAAGCATGATATACGTAATAAACGCGGGTACTTGAGGTTTAGTGACGTCACGTTGCCGGTCAGTTACGTCCAACCATTTAATGTCTTAATTCACAAATACCATTCTCGCCTACTTTTCAGCATGACTTGAAAACTTTCTTACAATCCTCTTTGGAAGGAATTCAATAATTCATGAAAACTAATATTTCTTTTTACGATAACAAATTTGGAGTTGTTTTCGAGTAAAAAATGCTTTAAAAATGTATATTGCTTTTTAATCTCTATTTCAATAAAATAGTACGCGAAAATACTCATATTTGTGGTAAAATGTACATCTTTTTTAAAGATTTCCTTTGAAGTTTCAATTTCTGTTAAAAGAAAAATCTCTATCTTAAGTTCTGTGGTTGTAGGAAGATGATGAAAAAATATTGAACTTATTGTGAGGAAATATGTGTGTTTCCTTGTTTGGAACACCGAGAAAATGATAGCCGTACTTTTTAATTGATTTTACCGCATTATTTTTAAGTTCGACATGATACAAGTGAGGCATCACACAAGTGAGACATTAAACGTTGATTGCCCTATATCTGTGCCTTTTACTAGCAAATCAACGAAAAACTTTCGAGATCATAGAAAGTGGACCAATTGAGGATCGGAGAGAGGCTCTGAGGATGGGAAAGGGATCAGAATTGGGAAGGAATGGCTGTGTACTGATGTTTAAGCTGCTACTACTGAAACCTTGGATTGGACCGACAACAGCATCCGGCTTCTATACTTCTCATCCTGGAAAGCATCTTCCGACCTAGCTAGTTCTTGGCCGGTATAGAGTATCCCCCACTATCAGAACTCGAATACCTAGGTTCTCCTGGGATATTACAGTCGTTTGCGAATATTTCAGTGCCCACATACCTCATACATACACACTTCACACATAAATGAAGTGCGTTGTACTTTGCAGAAGTCCAATTCGCAGACACACACAGAATAGAGTCGAATTTATAAAATACGTAATTTCTGCACACAAGCCGCAGACTCAGCAAAAGCGTTGGTTATACACACCAAACGAATTGGTCAAAAAAATCAGAGTCGACTCAAATTTTCCATTTTACTTCAGATACAGTGATACTTGCATTCTTGAGAAGCACTTTTTGATAAATAAAGTTAATTAATGCCGATCCAGATGGTCAAGATCGCTAAGACAATAGTGGCGTAGCGATCTCGGACCGAAGGGTCGCGGGTTCGAGTCCCGCCTCGGGCATGGTTGTTTCGTGTTCGTCCTTTCACCCCCTGTCATCATCATATCGTGTCATCCTCACAGTTACCATACCGTTACACGCAATAGTGATAGCTAATTACCTAAAAGTTGATGCGACCTTAAATAACAAAATAAGTTGATTAATAAAGCTTATTCCTGAATGAACCACCATTCATTCAAAGGATAGCATTTCAGACTTCAGAGTCGAAGTGGAAAATGACCTGAAAAGCCTCGATGGGTAAATTAGTGTGAGAAAACCGGCAACTACCCGGAAGCACGGATAACATAACAGTAACACGCTAATCCTTTTCTACAAAACTGTGGGAGTGATTTTTCCTAGAAAGCCGCTTCTACTCGATATGCCCTCCTTGAAACGTTCCCACCGAATAAAACCGTCACATTTGTGGAATGTCGCCATGTCGATAGTGTGCAACCCGTGACACCTCTGCGGGGGGCCCGCGTTCGGCATATCGCGCGTTTGACGAGAAACGGTCGCTGATACCCGGGGATATTGTCCTTCCGGAGATAAGGGGCTGATCCGTAGAGCGGTGAAAAATTTCACCACAGCGATTCGGGTTATTGCCCCGCGCGGGGCCGGAGGCGGGCAGGTGGCGTCAGCAGGGCGGCGAAGGCCGTGGCGGGGGCGGAGCGGGGGCGGAGCTGGGGCGACGCGGTTGCCCGCATGCGACATGTCGCGAACGCCCAGTGACAAACGACCTGCGGGCGGACGGGCGAGCGGGCGTGATCGCCCACGCGACAGAAGTACTGAAAGCGGCAGACGGCGTTCGAGACAGGCTGAGTTCACGTGACGGACGCAGATGGCGCTGCGGGGCGAATGAGGTTTTGACGAGTTTTTGGACGGGAAATATCTTTCCGAAAGAGGGGGGTGTAATTCGAAAAAGCAACCTTTAACAAATACGTACTGATCGTCTTATTTTCATATCGTTTTGTACATAAAAGAATCCTTACATCGTTCATGCTCGTGTTACCTGTGTAAATTGCGAACCACCCATGATGCAATAAGGAAAAAATCACTCGTGTACATTACGTCTTACACGTACAAACATACATAGCCTCGTTTAATTTTTAACAAAATTAAACGCATTCATTTATTATAATTTTAAATACCTTTTTTTTTGGTAGCTTAGTTTTCTTTAATAGCCCATCGAAAAGATCTTTATAATACGAACATTCTCTCAGCCTATATGTGTCCTACTACCGACATTATTTTATATAATTTTATGTTTGCTAGAGCAAGTGAACCACAAAGTGTTATTCTATTGAGTAGTTTCTTAGGTTAGCAAACTTTTCGGATCGGAGGATACTTCCGGCGATTCATGTGCATCACAAAGAAATCTAGAGGAAAATTTTCGACAAAAGAACTAAGGATAAATCACATTTTTGTCGGTGTTACCATGATAAGACACATTTTTAATCACCCTATTTGAACTTGTTGATATATTTTTTCGTTTTCAAAATTTTCAAGAACCACTGCTTCTAGTTGAAATGTTATTTAATTATTCTTCACTATTGTATAATAATCATAATTTCTTGTTTTCTTGATCTTGTTTCTATTATGTCGAAGATTCTGGACGAATAGTCAATTGCAGTTTTACAATAAAATATTTGCTTAAGTAAATGTTCACTGTTTATTTGCCCTTCAATGAAAGACAAATATGTCGTCTTGTAACACAATATTTTTCAAAAGTTAATCATCAACAATAATCATCAAATGAAATTATTGTTTTTCTTTTTGAAGCCCAATTTCTTAATTCCCAAATCCGTCAGTCCATGGATTTGACAAATCTACACATGTTTACCTTGCGTATTGTATGCATGGTATAACTGATATCGTTAGTTATATAACGCTGCTTAGTACGCATTTATGTAATTAATTATTGTGTGTCTTTAATGTGGAATTGGGATATTTACAAATTGGCAACTACTTAATCAATTTGTAAATATACAACTTCAAAGCAACTCGCTAAACCGTCTTGAAATGTTGAGTATGATTGAAATAACTTGCAAATGAAAGTAAAAAAGGACAGTATCCAATATTTAACCCTCTTTATTCGCAATATTTTTTCTTTCTTTTTCTTTCCGTACCAATTATTTCTTTTTAAAATCTTGTGATCACGATCGAAGGCATTTTTGAAATGCCAAGTGCTACCCTTAAGAGAGCGGGCGATGGCTGGCAGTATTGGGAGCGTTCTGTTTGGGCGTCGCTGCCCAGCCCCCTCCGCGACCGCCCGGTTGCCTAGTCGGGTCGTCTGAGCCAACGGCGGCGAAGCTGCACTGAGCTCCCGGGCACAAAACCAATACAACCGCCCCGCCCTCTCGGCATCGCCGGTGCTTCCAGGCAAACACACCAAAAGCAGCCCGCCCTCTCGCCACAGAGCCAGCACCACCTCCGACTCTTC